>JALLOY010000200.1:0-13174 GCA_036939835.1 Thalassiosira delicatula
TGATTGCATGAAACACAATACTTACTCTGGTGGCAAACAGTACCCTTGCCATCTCCATATAGAGATAGCAGGATTGAACCCCTTTATCCCCAACTCTGTTCAAACCTACTCTTACTGTGGAGTACACCACACAAACTAATGTTATCACAGGAGTACTTTCAACAATACTCTGGTCGACATGAATCCCTTCTCTCTGCTTTTGTTTGAACCGTCAATCCGTCCTCGTTCCCGGTTTTGGAAGCCTTGGTGTCATTGGGATATTTGCGCAGGCCATCATCCCGCCTTACACGTCCAACACTGTGCCGGACGTCCACTCGTTTGTGGCCTACACATTTGTCGTCGGAGGCGCCACAGAAGGCGCGGACGGAAAAGGTTCCACCAGAGGCGGGGGCAGGGGTATTGATGGCAGAGCCGCGGGTCCACCCATAGATCCCATTCCAAATGGATCCAATGGCAACTGTATTGACAATGGCAGGATCTCAGAAACATTCTTCACAGGTCTCATTCCAAACAGATCCGATGGCGATTGCATTGTCGTTCCGGGCGGGGTCGGAGCCATCATCGAAGGAGCGGGAGGAACCGCATTGTTGCCGTACTTCTACCAATTGGCCCCGTTCCAAATATGTCTGACAACGATCCCATTGACAGTCCGGGTGGGGTTGGAGCCATCATCAAAGGAGCTGGAGTGGCAAGACAAAACATTGTATTGGCAGTGCTCCCTCTCATGGGCCCCGTCCCAAACAACATACTGGACAACAACATCTTTGAAGAAAGGCGACCACCGCCAAACACCAATTTTTCAAGGAATATGCCAGAGCCATCATCGTCGCCGCTGCGGGAATCATGTTGTCCAATGCTGATATTCTTGAGCAGCTGTTTTTTTCATCGCCATAGCCGTTTCTTGTGGAGGTTTGCGTTGTTTTGCGCACTGCCATCGTTTGGAACGACCACAGCGAACAGTCCGGCGCCAGTTGCATTCTGCGCAAGTTCTCTGCGAGGGCAGCAACTGTGGCATTGCCGTTTGTAGCGTTCCCGCCCATCGCGCCGTTGTTGCCGCCTATCATCAGATTGCTTCCCTGTATTGCTAAAGGGCGCTCCTACCGCCGCCTGTTGCACCGCTGAAGTCCATAGGTTGGCAGGGCCGCCTCCTCCAAAACAACTGTCTGTCGAAGTGGGCAGTGGGACTGCTCCTCCAAACATGCTCATCGCGGCAGGAGAATGGCCTGGATTGACGCTGAATCCCAATAGGTCCAACCCTCCATCTAAATTGAGGCGGCGGCAGCCAAGGCTGACAATGATTGTTGTGTGACAATGCAAAATTTATTGTGCACGATGAATGCGGCGGCGGATCTGATCAAAGCGGCCGTTTTGGCCTCCGACACCGCCGAATCTTCACGGCAGTAGGAAGGCAGTTGACGCCCGTCCGCCTTGTAGCTCCTTGTTTCCCCCCCAAAAAAGAAGTTCGTAAGCCGTTGCTAGGCGTGAGCAACCATGTCGGCTTGACAGACTAGGTAGGTAGGAAGGAAGGAGGAAGACGGAAGAAGTGGCTATTTAGGGTTATCTAGGTACGTACGTAGTGTACAGACTAACAAGTGAGCTTCCAAAGAAGACAAGCTTGAGTGGTGTTGACAGGAAGATGGGAAAATGGAGTGCCAATGTCAATGCACATGTCAGGGATGGTTTAAGTGGCGCCATTGTTGTTATTATGAAGGAATTGTACATGGGACCTACTATAATTGAGATACCTTTGGTTGAACATTGAAGCGGATTGTCTTGGAAGATCCTGCATTAGTCAGAATTTGGCGGTAAAGATTTGATCTGGTTACCAAAAAACTAATAAGAATTATTGCTACCATTTCACAGATAGGGATCTTCCTGAAATCCTTCCTGCACGTGGAGGATGGTGTTCAAAACGCATCTTCTGTATTCTACAAATGTTCTAAACACAAAAATTTGAACAAATTACGCTTCAAGACAATTTGTATGAGGTAGTGTCACTCATATTGGGAAAACCGGAAACCAATGTAGTTGAAGTAAAGTAGTTCATTGTTTACCTCATATTGTTCTTTTGATTGAACTTCTGCTTTATTGATAGCAGGTAGTTTGAGGCAATAATGCCAACGCCAACGCCAGACTTTAAATTTGTCCTTTTGAGTTTTATAAATGTTTGGTCACTTTGTTGTCTTGATTCTTGAGATCAGGTCTATTGTTCTCAAATTAATCCACTGGCTTGATTGGTTCAATAGGTCTGATATGACTGTCACCATTCTAGGACTAGGGTGCAGAGGAGGAGGAGGAGGAGTCACAGTTAAGACAAAAGTTAAAGACAAGATAAAGTCAACTACAAATTGCGGTCTTGTTTGAGGTCGCTTTAGAGCCAATTCTGGAAGTTCCAAACCAGAAAACTAATGTGCGCCAAGATTATTGCAAACACGCTTCATTAGTCATGTGTGATCATGTGTGTTTGTGTCTATTCGTGTGATTTCCCTATTCTTCAGTGCAATGCACAGGTCCATTGACTTGTAAACATTGATCCCCTTCTAGTCTAGATAAAAATAGTAGTACTTGTAACCACTATTTGCCAACGCTCGGATGCTAGTTGAAACTTGTCTCTTAGTCTTGCTTGATTGTTTACCTACTTGGTAGGTAACATGACTTCATTTTTGCCGACTCTTTATGCATACCAGACGTGCTGACCATCTTTGTAGATGCCTTATCAGTGGGGGTGTCAATCTTCTCCGCAAAAAACTTCCCTGTAATAGCTCATGAACTCAGCACTCCACTAGAGATTATGTCTTGCAACATACGTAAAAGATACAACCTCTTTTGCCCCCTATTTATGCTCCATGGGGGCTGTTGATCTTGTGGGGTAATTACACCTCCTGTGTTTACCATTAAGCGAATGGTGGGTACTATATTTGCCTGAACATGCGGGTTGTGCTCCTGGGCCTGACACATTTTCATAAGGTCCTTCATCCTTGTAGGTACTAGGTACTTATCTAGATTCTTAGTAACTGTCACGCAACACAATTTTAACAATGGGTGACACCACATCTAATGTGGCATCACTTGCCAACAACTACTGGCATGTGTTGTTCTCCATTTTTGTCCTTTTCAATAACACATGCTTCCTCTTGGAATAATTCATTATGAACCTAGAAATCATTGCATTTCCCTCAGCTGCTTTGTTTAGTCACCTTATTTTTATGGCATCAACACAACGTTGTGTTATGTCACTGCTGGTCTGGAAAATGTACCCGCCTTGAGGGTTGATCCTCTTACCCGCTGGTGTGTGCTCTAGTTTCAAGCGCAATCATCATTATTGGATCTTGCCTGGAGCTGCAGTATGTAATATTTTATTCTATTTGTTTTCAACGGGGTCCAGAAATTGTTAGTCGGACAGAGTAGTTGCATTTTTTGTAAAAGATAACCCAAGGTGCCCAAACCTCATCAACTTCCTCCTCTCCGCCATCCAAGCTTGGGAAAGAACTGTTTCAATCAGTCCGGTGAGTTGTCCTACTGCAATGCTCCTTCTTCCTTCAACAAGGCGCCCCCAGGGGGACGTGTGCCATTGACTGAAGTAATTGTACTTCTTATTACCTTCATTCCATTGACATCACTTTGTGGTTGTCATTGGTGGTGTCATTGCCATTTGTCTTGCCCAGTTTCTTCTATAGATTGGCAATCTCTAGTTTCAGGCAAGTCACTTTTGTGTCACCTCTGCTACTGCCTGCTGCATTAGTCATATGGGCTCTGCCTTATGCGCTGAACTTCTCCTTATCAACGCTGTTGATTTACTCCTGTACTTCCAATGTAAAAGTATTGGTACATTGGGTGTCATGGTGGTGAGTCATTCCTCTATTGTTTCAGTATCAGCCACAACGCCATTTACCACGTGCCCCCCTCCAGTATTTGCTGCTACTATGAGGGCCGTTCCCATGTTTCTTGCCAGCCTTCCCCAAAGTCTCATTGAAACGTTGTATGTCCTGGCCACACAACTTGTATTGTTCCACTTAGCAAGGGCTCTGTGAAATAGTTTTGGTTGTGTGTCCTCCTATCAAGACATGTTGCTCAAAGTGCTTGATGTACAATGCCATCAAATTAGTGTGACTTATTGCCACGTAGTGATTGCTCTTCAAGTTCTTCATGCCCTTGTTAACTTGCTGGTAGTACACTTTCAGAGTATTATTGACATTGAAGTCAGATGGCTTATCCCTCTCAGTGTGTTGGACTCTGACAGGAGTTGTGTCTACAGTCTACAGGCTCTGCTTGTTCCTGTATATTCTCAAGGACTGGCAAGGACTTGGTGTTTGTGAGGGCAAAGTAAATATTCCACAATTAATCTAATAATACAGCCGGTTTATTGTTGCCAATCATGTCTTAAAGCCTGACAATCGTGTCTTCTTGTGTGCAGAAAGTGTTGAGGTCAGAGACCTTCTACGTGGTCTCAAGCGCAGTTGCAGAGGCAAAGTGTGTGACGGTGAGACTTGGAGTGGTCCAAGGATACAACACATACCGTTGGATCATATTGCTTCTGATCTGCTGTTTATATTCATTGGTGGTTGCAACTATCCATACACGCCCGTGATTGCGCTGCCACCCAATAAGGATGGAACTATCAAAGACACCTTCAAAATATCTCATCCAAATCTCTTGCAGTCTTCAATGGCAATGGTAGTTTGCCAATGAAATTTTTTGACCTGCTTCAAGATGGCTGCATTATATTACGCATTCATTGTGCCCATATGTCACCTTGGTGTCTGTTTAATATCTGCAATGTGTAGAAGAGAGTAATGTTACAGCAATGTTTGATTGATAGTTATTGTATATTACTGAGGATTCTAACTGGCTACAAATACTGAAATGCAGAACGCATCTTGTGCCTTGCAAACTCTTTCAATAGCCAAAAATTCCTACAACTATTAGCTTGTAGGAACTCAGTGTGATAATCAGGCTGTACCAGAAATAATGAAGTCTGTGTCTATGAAAGCATTGATAGTGTCATAACATGCTGTTTAGATCATATGTTATAACACAATCAGTATAAAGTACTGTGTATTGTCTCATCAATTGATAGATATCTAGTGGCAAGCAAACAAAGACGATTGATATTAACAGCTTTACAAAAAACGCCAAAAACCAGCTCAGCATATTGTACGCCGTAAGTACTCCTAAAAAGTAAAGGTAGAATATTGACTTGAATCAAATACTGTATTTTGTATGTAGGTACGATACTTTTTTGCAAAAAAATTGGTTCCTGCAGAACAGCGAAATGTTGTCAGCTTGTTTGTCGTCGGACTATCTAGATACATAGACAGTAATTCGTATTAATAACTTTGTTCATATATTTTTACGAGGGTACATACGCTAAAACGCATAATTTAGCTAATTGCCTCAAAACCTTATTGCAGTATCATTCCTGTTGAGTAGTTTTCTACTTCATCACAGATGAAGCAAAATGATTGTTTGGCACTGTGTCACCAGAGAAAATGTTGGACACTGTCCTCACAAAACTAGTTCCAGGGCTAACCTGCAGCTACAGGAAGAAATAAAATGTATTTTCATGAACATGTCAGAGAATAATATTAGGACCAAGACAAAAGATCCAGTATGCTGGACAAATCAAACAAAGAGGGGTCAGCAGCTTCAACTCCCCAAGGGTGAGCAAATGTAGGCCTTTAGAAGTATGTGTCCACCAAAATAGCAAAGTGGGATTTGTCAGCCCAGTTGGTAGCTTGACTTGTATGCACAACCAGGTAAAAGTAAAAAGATACAATCTTTGTCATCTATTTGCAGGAGAATGTTGGGAAAGATTAAAGATGGAACATCTGCCCATTTTATGACAAGGGGAAATCTGGTGTGATTGAAAGTTCTGCCATCTTAAGTTATGGGAAAGCGCATGTTGGCAATATTGGTTATAGAGTAGGTGCACACAATCAGTGCACGGTACGAGTATCTAGAAGTGGGCTTCCCTATAAAGATCTTGAAGGTGGGGCAATCTACAGTAGCAGTGACAAGTACTAACAATCACAGGACATGGTTGCTGGGAGGGAAACTATGGTGGGGATAGAGGCCAATGAAAATGACTAGACAAAAATAATTTGAAGGTATTCCATGATAGTGTCTGCAGCCAATGTCAGTGACAGACGAGAAATTTTGTGGTATCTCAAAAATAAATAAAGATTTTGACAAGCTAATAGTAAATCCAACGCCATAGGATGATAGTCTACAATATGACATTAAACTGTCATTGTCGTGTTCATCACAAAAAAGAGCAGGGGGCTTAATTTCTTGGCTCTCAGATGAACATAAATCAGATTTTTGCATCAAAATACTAATTGGTACTACATTTCTAGGATGAGCAAAAGTAGCATTTCTCAAGTATCATTGGGGGGTGCTAGCCAGGAATGATATTGGACAAACTTTCTTGATCATCCAGGTAAACTATCACTGCACAGTATAATGTTCAACAATGGGTTAATTAAGAGATAGCATTCCGCCATACTGATGGGATGTAGCAACAGATTTCGAGATGGGCCTCTTGGTAGATGGCACATTAATGAAAACCCCTCTTCTGCTTGTTTGTTACAAAACCAAGAATCCTGCCAATGAAAGACATGTATCCATGTTTTTGTTCATAACGTAGACTGTGTCAGTCCACTGAACATGCTTCTGAAGGTGTTTTGAATAGGAAGAAAGCATGGCTGGAAAGGTTGACCGATGCTGAGAAGTTGGTTATATGGGTGGAATCTCAGAGGGAAATATTGTTGGTGGGGGGGGCTCAATTTTGGATGGATGTAAAATGATAGATCTCCGAGCAACGCGGTGCCGATGGAATAGACTTTGTGGTTGGGGGGGAGATGTTCATGCGATGGGTGATCCACTTTTTGTCTTTATTACTTTCGCTAAACTTCTATAGAAATACAGCGGTTTGAATGTAAGTGAATGTGTCAGTGACTATTTCTGTGTGATGATGAATGTGATACAATGTGATGAGTACTAGATGGGGCACTGAAAATTATTCTCAGCAAATATGTACCATCTATGATTTCATTCTGCTCGTGGACAAAGAATCCTGTTTCATCTCAGTGCATCAGCTATTGTATATATTCAGTCAAAAGTTACTCCTCCCATCCCCCGTGGGTGAAAATACTGTACTAGAAAAGGAGGCCCCAGAAAAATCTGGTGCCAGACAGCATCACTGTAAACAAGAAGAATGTTCACGATTCATCATTCATAAAGTTACGATTCATCATTCATAAAGTTGATAAAGATATTATTTTATGTCGTTTTTCAGAAAGATTGTTCGGCATCCAATAAGGCACAATGCATGACAGGATCGATGGCATTACGTTACTNGCTCTTCCGATCTTGGCATTACGTTACTTCACCATAGAACGCATTTCCTTCCTCGCTTGCTCAAACACCTCCGGGAAAGGAAATGATACCTTCAACATGGGTGCACGCTCACTAGGCAATTCCGCAGTTTGCCTAGACATCAGCGATTCTGCTTCCAGCACCTGTCTATCAATCATGTCATCCTGTGTAGGGTACAACATTTGAGAACACGCAAAAATATCAGATAATTTCAGCATAAACCAGGTCTGATAAATTTTAGGACGGAAGATGAAAGTCAATGTTACTCACCAACAGTTCTTGGTGATCCATCATCGCGTTCTCAAACCACCTCTTGGCAGAATCAACAATGGAACTATACGGCCTCGTCGAATCCAACTCCACATCCCATGTAGATACAACATGGCGAATGCTGTAGAGTACCTTCTTTCGGACCATTTCATGCTCAGCGCGATGCTTGGACAACAGGAATTGCCTTTCGTCGCAGTGCCTCTTGAGAACGCTTTCCATGGGGGTAGGTTTTGTTGCCGCAGCGGAAGGGAATGGGTTCGGAGCTATCATTCGAGTGCTGGCAAGTCTGCTACTGAGGGTGCTGTTCGGGAGTTGCTCTACGAGGAGGGGAGAGCGCATCCTTGGTTGATAACAGGATTCAGGCAGGCTTGTCTCAAACCTCCTTTTAGCTTCCACTAAAGTCATGCCAGTGAATCCCACTTGTCTATCATTGTTGATGGGTTCATTATCTGCCTCTGGCTCGGGGGGGGAATCTTTCACAGGAGAAACATCAGGACATGGTTTTGACGGTGATTTCTTCCTGACACGCCGTTTGGGCGAGCCCGGAGGGGTGTTCCTGGGAGCTGCTGTTTCTTGAACTTCCACATATTGCCTCACTTCTGAAGTCTTCTGCTTTTTACTTGGCGAACCATTTTTGTAACAATTCAATTGCACGTTGACAGTGTCAGATCTTTGTGGCGAATGAATTGGCTCTTGGTTGAATCCTCGCACCAGCGATTCCAGCTGACTGTCCATCTGCCCTTCCTCAGAACGGTACTCCTTGCTTGTGCAACCAGATTTGTTACCCTTCGTGGTGGCAGGCTCAGAAGGCAGATCCGACGTCAAATCTCCTGGTGTAAACTTTATTGAATTAGTCTTCCTGCTGCCTTCGTTTGCAGGAGCTGGCATTGATCTAATCTGCGCCGATTTTGGACTTTGCTCGAGCACACTCTTCTTATCAGGGCGACCAGAGTTGTTGGCTTCACCAATGGGTTCTGGAGAGGTGGTCTGCATCTCACCTCCTGGAGTGACTTCCTTGCTCTTGTGTGTGGGAAGTAGTGTAGGTTCCGGCAATGACTCAATGTTCTGCTTAGTGCGACTTGAGTTGTCCAGTTTCATATTGGGCTTGAAACGGTTCGGAGTCCCCCTCGTGCTCTTCGTCACGCGCACTGGTGTGAACTGTAGCTGACTCGCTACCCCCTCTTCAACCGAATGTTTCTTACTAGGGGGATTGGGCATTTTTGCGATCGTGGTGGGTTCCGGTGAATACCGCAAATGTTTCATGCTCTTGGTCGCTGTTGGTCCTCCCGCAAATTCTACGAGCTGACTTGCCATCTGAGCCGATACCAAGCCTTCCCCCGAGGCTTTCGGGTAGGATTTGGATGAAGCTGACAGGTGTTCCTTACTCTTCATCGCATGAACTGGCATAGGTTCTACTCGCTGTCTGCTGTCCATCTGCCCTAATCTAAGGAGCTTCACAGATGCTGGAATCTCCCTCTGCTCGATTGGGTCCTCTGTACTGAGACAACTGAAGTTGTCAAGCATGGTGTCGGGCTCAGTAGGACTAACTGAATTTCTCTCTTCGCTGTTCTTCACCACAGGAACAGGCGTGCCATCAGAGGGAACAACAGTCGAATTGTTTGTCGTACTTTTCAGTACCGATACCGATGTTTGCTTATTTCTCCTCTTCTTCAATCCGTTGAAACCCCAATATTTCCGCGACCTGCCTACAATCTTGGCATTTTCGTGAGTTGGAACGGCCGCACTCCCTGGCAGCGCACGAAGCATGATCGCCCCTCTTGACGTATTTTCATTGAAGCAGGACACAGCCAGCAGGGCCATGCCATGCGATCCCACCCTCGCAAGGGACATGCGCTTATTATTTTGGTGAGTCAAGCCAGATGACGTGTCATTGTCAATGCAAGTGTTGTACAGAGACGGAGGACTTGGCAACAGTGAGGGATGGCCAGTTCGGTCATGCTGCAAGTAATGCACCACGCTCCCGTCCGATAATTGGAGCAATGCATGACTGGCATCGAACACAAAACCTGCCACATTAACCACGTTTTTGAGATCTCCGCGTTGCTGTCGACCAGTTCGTGAGGAGCGGGCGCTGGCAAGTTGCTCGGGTTCGCCACGTTGCTGCCTGCCAGACCTCGTGGCTCTGCCGCTGGCGCCAATGATCAGTTCACCTCCAACATCCAATGACGGCAGTGCAAGCTGGGTGCAGTTGTACGGTGAAGACACATCATCGGCATCGAGGTCGACTACATTAATGATGTCGTCCATTCCACCCAACCAACCTGAAGCGAAAGCGTATGGTCCACAAACTCCAATGGTGCCTTCAGTGGATGCCACATCTACATAGTCAGGCCGTTTTGGCCGATCGCTTTTGACATCACTGTCATCGCTGCTGTTGCCTTTGGCAATTCGTGTTTGTTCAAACGTCAGGTCCCAGACGCGCAGTTTTTGGTTGTCACTTTTGCTAATGCCCTGAAGGGTGCCATGGACATTGTGGCGGAAGTACAGCTGATGAATGCTGGTTCCATTCCCAGGAGTGTCATACAGGCAGATCCATGTGGAGTCTTCGTCCTTTTCAATGCGAGATGGTCGGTATGACCAGATGTGAATGTTCTGTAAATGTTTCAGACGGTCAATCAACGAACGGTTTGATTCTTAGCTGATGAAATCCAATTCAACAAGAGAGGTGTTTGGTCCGCATAACCCGATGGACACTCCAACTCAATATTCCAGAGTAGCATGTGACTTACTTTGATTCCCTTTCCAGTAAACAAAAGATACTCTGGCCTCTCCCCACTCTTGGTAGCCCGCTCCCAACCATTCCACAAACGTGTGCACGCACCAAACCCCTTGAGTTTGGCATCTGCATGTCTATCCACCTGAATCAAGTCCAGCAGTCCCGGTATCTCCACCTCCGTATCATTATTCTTGTTATTGTCCTGTTCCTTGATCATCTCCTCCCTCTCATCCAAATAACTCTCCACATCTCCTAGATAAACGGCTGCCAACTCAACCGAGCCGCGCTGAACCCCACCAAAGGCATACAGCCCATCCTCGCTGACTGCCACATCCATCAGCAATGAGGTGTGCACGCCCCGCGCGTGGATCTGGCAGGCCACAGCACCATATCGTTGATTGGAATGTGAATTGACTGACTTGCTGTTGGCATGATTGGCCCTGTCGGTTGAATCGTCTGAGCCGAAGGAGGCCTCAGAGCAGGAGGATGCATCATCGTCAAACAATCCATTCGTTTCTTTTGCAGTTTTGTTGCGCTGATAGTTGGAAGGATCGTTCTTATCCTTGATAAAGGTTCCCGTGAGATCAAAGAGTCGGAGTGTGCCGTCGGTGAAGCCAGCGACGGCAATGCGACCGCTGGGAACAAGGCCAATAGATGTGCCTAATATGATTTAGCGACATGATGTACAGAGTGATAAGTTTGAATTTTTGAAAGATGCATTTTTGAATTGCAGAAATGATGGCCAAGCAATAACCACTGCACTCACATTCTTGATTGACCTCAAATTCAATAGTGTCCCGCGGTGTCGGTTTTTTCCTGCTAGAGCGCGATTCTGCCTTCAATAGATCCGACACGCGACCCGTCAACGACGGTAGCGATTTAGCCGATGAAACGGGGGGCCACTTGATGGATGCTTGAGACGACTTGACTGCTTCTCTCCCGCCGTCCGGGGATAATGGGGGTGTTGATTCAGCGGACGATGAGGACTTTTTCTTCTTGTGTTTGTTCGTTAATACGACCCTGGACGACATGGCGCCATCCTTTTCGATGGCAAGCTGCAACTGCGTGTGCAGCCGTTTCCTCTCCTTCTTGAACTGCTGCTGCTGCCCGTCGTTTGCGGCCTTGGTGGGAGTGATGAGGGCAGAGTCGGCATCGGCAGAAGCAATGACTAACTTCTCACGGGCCGACGAAGAAGCTGCAGACGCGACTCTTGCTGCTGGCGGCGAATCGGGACTCCCGCGTTTCATATTGCTTGTGATGAGAGAATACAAAGTGTATCTAGGAAATTAGCCAAGCAGAGGCAGGAGGCATCTCTTCTTTGTCAATAAAGTAAATTCTGACACAAGGCTGCATGAGGCGTGTGATATTACTATTGCACCATCTCCATCCCATCGTAATAATGATGAAACAACCCATGCATGAAGTGTTGATGTTTTTATTTCCCCATTCGCGCAAATGGCGCCAAAGTTATGCGCAAATTTTGACACGGGACAGCGGGTGGAGACACAGGTTTTTGCAATTGAAATGTCCCTAGTTATTTATTGGTCATAAATGAAATCAATCGAGTGTCAATAGATTTATCTAAGTTGGAAAATATGGCGCGACCAGGCGCGAACGATGAAAAATTTGGCGCGTATTGGCCGGGGCGCTTTTTGCGCGATAGTGGTTGACCCTAAAATATCTAGCAGTACACTCATGCAAAACATTATACTAATTCCTATAGAGGCTCACTACGACACCGAGTTGAGGGTAAGATAAAATGTAATATTACCTAAGACAAGCAGGCTCGATGTGGCGATCCCTGGGGAGATTGACCAACAATGCCGAAAAACAAAATAATGGTGGAAAAGTGATCTGATGTGGCATGACAATACCCTTTATACCCCCCCCACCACCACCTTCACCCGCGCATGGGGCAATATATACTGTACGGAAGTTCTGGATCAACAATCCGGTTGGCCAGTCATGTGACCGTGGTAGTGGTAAGAGGCGGGAGACGGCAGGGAGAAATTGTTGTCATGAAATCCTACATCCTATGATAGGTAGGAGGAAGGAAGACGGACCTTTCATATCTAGGGTGTGTGTGTTGACTCGTTTCCGGCAGGGGAGGCCGATCGCACCATACTCTGTGCGGCACAAGGCCAAACACGGGCACGTGCCACCCCTCCTAAACATTTTGTTTTGCAGGATTTAAAGACTATCTAGAAAGGCACACACTCGCACGATTCAATAGTCACCCACCCAACCCATCCCCCAGAAATCACGACAAACTCTGCAAGGATGCCAACCCATCAGAGTGCCCTGAAGCCAGGGATTTCTTGTTCAAGGTCAGTTCCTGCTCCCACCAGAATGAGTGGCGGGGAGAGCCGCGTTTCCGTTCTCCAATCTTACATTCTGCGAAGATGGGGGCGGCACGCCATGTGCTCCGCGATCGTTGCCATGCGCCGACAAATATAAGTCTCAATTTTTTGAGTCCACACTCTTTCAGCACCTCATACAACTGCGGGTGTTCCCGACTCCCTCCCGGGCCTCTCACCAGGACATTTCCTCAACACATATGCCAGTAGGCACGGATATGGAACCCCTCCAAGTGCAATCCAGGGGGGCTGGACTCACCATCCATCTCTCCAATCCATACAGCAAGACAGCCTCGACTACCACCACGTAAATTTTGCAGCGGTGCATGGCAAGGTATTGTCGCCCTGCAGCACTTTCCCCGCTCTTGCCCAGACTCCCCTCACTTTCACGAGGTTTGCACGGGCTGCCTGTGAGTTGTCGTCCTGTGGGGTG
>JALLOY010000201.1:0-13726 GCA_036939835.1 Thalassiosira delicatula
CTAAATTACCCTTTTACAGGGCAATACCATTACCATTAGCAGCCTTTGAAATCAGCATGATAATCGCACTACCTTAAATATTACTGGATAATCACCGGTAATTACCTAGTAATTACCCAAAACTTTGCCAAATTGCCCAAAAAAAGGGTAAGGGCTAAGTGGTAACCAGAAGCTAAGTGCTATGATAAGGCGTTAAATTAACACCTAATTAATATCACTGTAGCTTCTTATCAATATTTATCAAGATTTAGTGGATCTATTTACCGTTGCCGCTTGACAACAACGCTGACGGTTGGGTTCCTCCTCGACCTTCAATTCAACTCGAGGTGCGACTAGACGACACTTCACCGACTGCCCCAGTGCCCATAGATCGACCTGCGACTTTCCAGATTGATTCTTTGGTATCTTGGGAGAGTTTTTCACCAGTGTTGGCGCAAAGTTGGGGAGTTTCTGAGTAGCTGTGAACAAATACCGTGTCATGGATGCAACTCAAAAGAGAAACCTCAACGTATCATCATGGTTTGAGGGCTCCAAGTAGGAGGGGCCGGTCATTTTTATATGGGTTCCCACATATCAAATTAAAGCTAAGGAGGTGAGCTAAATGCTTATGATATTTGTTGGGGAGATGGGGACTTTATAGAGGATTCAATATTGATGGGAGGAATTCTAATTTGAAATTAGTAAACGAGGGGTGCAACAGGACCAAACTAAAACTCGTAGTCAAAACGCACAAAATCGACGAGTGAATTCGATGGTATTGGTCAAGAGTCAAACCCGTGATCCAAGCAGCACATGCTCAGCGTTGTGCCACTGTACCAATCAGATTTGCAAAGACCAGAGCTTTTGTTTGATATATGATAGTGCATACTTTCTATGGCGTTAACACTGTCATCACATACCTACAAAGTGGGTAAGTCGAAGTGGTTGCATATATGCAACCATAGCAGGAAAGCTATTAAAACATACAGTTCCTTCCCTATGTTATGCCCTCTGTCACTTGGACCCTTTCCCAGGTCTGTCTCCAAATAATTGTTATCCCGCTGCTCCCGTGTTCTTGTCTCCCCATCCTGGTGACCATATACATGCCTGCACGTTAATGAGAAATTCAATCTCTCCCCCAAAGCATGGATCACCAGCACCAACCACAATCTGATGTCACTATATCTGTGGGGTGGGGCAGGGTCTCCATACTTACTCATTGTAACCACCCTCTTATTATCACACCATTTGGCCAGTTTTTGTGGTGTAATAATCAAGTACTATATATGTTTGAGCGTCCTGAAGGCGCCTTCCAATTCCGCTCTATATGATGGCACCCTGTTCCCTCCCGTCATGAAATAACATACCGTTACCTGGTGATTCATTCCCACTGCAATCAACCAAGTACCAACAGCCACATATTGTTCCACATGTATCAAATCATCGATCGCCGCCTTTGACACTGACTCCATCACTGACTCCAGGTTATTGTATGTAACATACCCTAGAGGGGGCTCTTCTGTCCTCCTATTTTTTGTCATATGAAATGGTCTACGTGCCCGTTCCCTCACCATCCTACGGTTCACAGGATGGTTGTAGGTTGATAAGCTATCAATTCCATGCAAGTATTTATAAAAACTCAACGTATCCTATTTCATCACTTGGAAACCCAACCCATACCTTCAATCTGGAGGTACAACACGGATGAGTCCCTATAATTAGGGAACCAGGTTGGCTGCGCCATATCATGCCAAGCTCTGGATGGTGTGTCAAGTTTGAAACATAAAGTCCTCTGAAAGTCTTTTTTCTTCTCTGGCATCACACAAATCACCCAAGACCATCTATGACATACAAACCCATAAATATACCATACCATCGTATGTTGACAAAAAATGGCATCTTTTGGATTTGTCATACACAAGGTCCAATCAGTCGGGATCCTCTGCTGGTTGGGACTGCTGAGTCCCACAGACGATGGGCATCACTTGTGACAAGACGAGTGTGTCAATTATTAAATTGTATCCATCAACAATATTGCAAGTATCATATAGTAGGGTTCCTATGTACAATATCTTGAGGACATTTGCTTCCATCCAAGAAATGAATGGTTCCAAAGACAACACAGATTAGGATTGTATAGATCCGACATAGAAGACTACGCGAATAGGTTGCATGTGGCTAGCAGTGAACTTGGTACTCAAGCCACAGCGCCATCTACATACGAAGGCCTGTACCAGGCCTCGTCATAGACAACCTATACACGAGCATGTGTGTTCATCATTTAAATCTTTTAAACTAGATAATAATTTTTATTCCGGCTTTTATCAAACCCGAAAGCTTCGTATCCGTCGCCCATTCATTGGACTCTCAAGTGCTTAGGACATTTTGAATTCAAAACCCCGGCATAAACCCCGGTGAATTTGAGAGAACCCCTCGCCGCTTGTATTAACGATAGAGGAAGAGAAAAGACTCACGCTGAAGTGCGTCAATTCTACTCAAAAGAGACAAAGTCGATAAAACCTAAAAAGGTACGGAAAACTATGACTATAGCAGTCAAAAGTGATTTTTTTGTCTAAACAGTGTTAAAAGTTACTAACTTATTCGTCTCTGTGTTAAGTTCCTGGTAGATTGGCTCTATGTATCCACCCTTACATACGTACTTTGGGCAAAAACTCTATACAGAGGAATCAGTATGAATCGGAAAAAGATTTTGATAGACGGGTACCATACGCATACGCAGAGTTGGTTTTCAGAGCGGATACGGTTGATGGTTTTTGCCAAAAAAAGTATCATACGAAAATAACTATCATGCTAGTGAATTCGGCTAGCGCAAACGTGACCTCGGACGCAATGCGTCTGGAACTGAACTCGTGTTCCGCACAGCACATCAGCAGCGTTGTGTTACTGCGCCATGTAGATACGTTGACTGCTTAGCTTTTGAATGATATGTGATAGTTATATCTTTTGAAAATCAGAACGTGACCATTACCTACCTGCAAGACAGGTAGTCCTGAATGGGCCTCCTGAGAGGCCCAATTCTGATTTAGCAGGAAAGCTGTTGAAGAAGCTGTGAGGATATCAATCGAGACGACATCATCTTCTCCTCATCTGAGATACTCAGCACTCACCTGCGAAGTTGCGCCAGGTACGGCACTGAGCAGCACCAAAGCTGTAGAAAAGCCAGGAAAAATTTCATTATTGCGAGATGTTTTGTCAGATATCGTAGTCAGTTGTGGATATTGTGATCTTTGTTTTTATCATCTCTCCTCGGTAACTCTTGGTATATTATTGTAAGCAAGTAAGGATGACTGATGTATCATGTGACTGTATCAACAACAAAACGTGACTTATTTCGGTTCGTATCTCTGCCACTCGGGCGACACGCAGGGAAGAATGAAAGTATGAATTTGATTTTAGTACTGGCGCAATATTGTCTAAATCACTCTTTTAGCGATCGCTTTTGTCTAAATACGTCTACAATCCACATGTTCATCATGAGAGGCTATTTTCTTCTATCACCAATTTTTAACTCCTCAAATATTGACGTCGCGCCACTACTCGACAAGGGTTTAACCCCAATCCTAACTCTATCAGATGTAAGTAGGATTTAGTATCATATTCTCATCTGAACGTAGGATTGGCATCGTATTGTATGGTATCGATATTGTTTGGAACCCCCTGAGGACAATCCTAACTTGCCCCAACCACAGCGGCCACCGTCATCACTAGGCACGTGTCGAAGGAAACCAGCAGATCCGCCCAGAGGAGAGAGTAGGACACTAACATACCCTTTAATAAACGTTGCTGTAATTTTATAGAAGCATTAAATAAGATTAGCTAGGTCTATTTATTATCACCAAGTGGTAACAGCGCAGCTTAATTTTCTTCTAGAACTTAGCAAACCATCCGCTGGGTGCTACGACGATTGCGTTGGTGCCTCAACGCACCCACACGCCGTTCAATGACATCAGGTATCATCTGGCGTCATTTGATCCCTTACGGCTTCCAATGACGATGTCACGGGAAGCAGGAACGACATGGGTTCTGTGCTCCCCTCGTTTGCAACTTAGCAGCACCCGTTGCCGTCGAGTGCTGTGACGGTCAAATTGACGGCTCAATCGCACCCTCGCGTCATCGAATGATGTCGGTTATCATCCGGCACCATTTGATGACGCGAGGGGGCGGTCGGTCACTGAAACTTTTCGTGTCGGACTCTCGAGCGGAGAATCGAGCTGCGCGCATAACTTGCAAAACGACAAGCATAGGTGACTTTCGCCAGATGCTTGCGGCAAGGGCGAACCTCGGATCATCGCGCGGGACGGAAGGCTGTTTCTTAGGCATGTTGGGAGTCTATTTTAACCCCTATGTCGCAAGGTTGGGGACTCTTTGTGAAGTTGTGACCAAATATCGGTGGGTCGGTCCTCACAGAATGCGCATTGTGAAATCTTGTGCTGTGTTCAGGCGCCACAACTGGATAGCGCCGGCCATAATTCGATATGGGTATCGTATATCAATCGAATGGTAATGAGCTAGGGGAGGTGCCTGTGGGGTCCAGACAGATCGTAGGTTGATCTGCAGAGGATTTGGTAGTGATTTCTGACATAGCGTCAAAATGCGATTACAAACGATATTTGAGGGGTGCGCCAGTACTAATACAAAAGTCGTACATGTTTTTGTACAACTTTTCTCCTTAGAACTTATTTCACCAAAACTGAACAATGCAAAAGTATGTATCCCGTAAAACCAACCAACTAAAACCACATCTATTGATCTTTCTCACATATTCAATCTCTTTCCGTCATCTATTCGCCACCATTGCGGACACCATCCATTGCAGGCACATCGCTCTCTCTTTCTCCCTTCATCACAAATTTGCTCACAACACTTCTATCTTCATCGCTGCTTAAGGACCTGGTTTCTCTCTCTTCATCACACGCTTTCAAGGACCGGGTCTCAAGCTGTTGCACGAAGAACAACAGCTGCACACGACCTCCGGGTTGTTCTGGGGGTTGCAATCCGTCACCAAGGTGCCGAGCACTCCTCTACGTTCGCGAGCATTACGTATACGGGAAACGGAAACGAAATATATGTGAGTCTCGAATCGCCATGTATGGCGTGGGCAACATGAGAATGCAATGTACGGCGCTCTCTCTTACGGCGGGGTGGTGGTGTTACGGTTCGCGCAGACCTCCGCGGGCATCTCGCCGGTCAGATCATTATCGCTGAAAAAGGCAACTCCTGGCGTATGGTCGCACGTTTCGAATTAGTAAAAATGGACGACGAAAGAGACAGGTAGAAAAATCAAACGAAAATCTATATTGCGATACACCGTTCTGCGGTGAACTCACGGAGGGAAGTCAACTCCCCGACCTCAGTCGGAATCGTCCCGCTCAGCTCATTGTGATCCAACTGCAAGAACGCCAACGTCTCCAACAATCCGATCTTCGTCGACAGCGAGCCGGTGAGGCTGTTGTCATTCAGGTCCAGCTGCTGCAGCGCGTCCATGTCGAACAGCTCGTCAGGAATCTGCCCGGTGAGGTCGTTGAAGTCCATGTCGAAGATGAGGAGGCGGTCGAGGGCGCCGTACTCGGAGGGGATGGGGCCGGAAATGTCGCCCTGTTCGAGGATGAGGAATCGGAGCCGGGGGAGGGCTCCGATTTCGGGGATGAGGGTTCCGACGAGGCCTTCGTTCTCTGCGGAGAGAGAGAGAGGGAGGGTTGGCGCGACGCGTGGTTCAGCTTTCGAAATCAATGCATGCAGTAATGCAATCCGTTCCGAGAGTGCCGATGGCTTACCAAAGTCAATTTGATCCATGCAGCCGTTCCTAATATCATCATTTCCCCAACATGCGACGCCTGCCGTAAATTATTCGACGGAACAATCAAGTGTAAGACGGTAAATCGGCAATAATCGACGGACATCAATATTCGGGCTACACAACAACAACAACACCAGGACGCGCGTACCTCCCCATTCGCACTCGTCCACCGGTGTCAACCACGCCTCGCTCCCCTCGATCCTCGGATTCGTCACCGGGAAAGGCGTGACCGCGAATTCGCACGCATCGTTCGCCTCCTCGATCGCTGCCGGGGTGAACTCCGTGGGGGCGTTGCACCCGTCCCATCCCCCTCCACCGGAGGCGTAGTAGAACGCCGCCATGATATAGCGCTGCACGGCCTGACACGGTCCGTCGTCCGAGGGACAGAGTCCGAGCGTGTCGTCGTTCACGAGCCAGTCCAACGCCTTGGCCTGGGAGGATGATGGGTCGTCGAGGACTTCCTCGTCGGTCACGGTCAGGGCCAANCCGACGAGGAAGTCCTCGACGGTCACGGTCAGGGCCAATGCTCGGAACTGATCGGCGCGTTGTTGGGGGGTGAGTCCGCAGGATCCCACCGGGGATAGGGTCGGTTCGTCCGTGGTCGGGAATGGCGTGATCGGACCGGGCGACGGCGCGGGCGTCGTGGGGATCACGCCCGTTATCGGACGGGGTGTCGGATTTGGCGTCGGACGCGGAGTCACGCGCCGGGTAGGTCGTTGGGTCAGCGGCGGAGGGAGCGAACCGATCTGCTGCGTCATGCGCGTCCAGAACTCGATGTCTTCGGTGCCGATGAGATCGCCCTCGTCGCCGCCTTTGACGCCATGGCGGCCGCCGCTCGGCCGCCGCAGATTCTTCTTCGTGGCGATGCCGTCGGATGCGACGACGCGGGAGCAGCAACTGCCGCCGATGGCCAGGGCCAGTGTCACGGCTTTCATGGTAGATGTATGTAATAAGTCGTTTTGAACTATTTTGCGCACGCGAGAAACGAACCGGATGTATCAAAACGTTGGGTATGGTCCAATTGAGAGGATGATGCCGAGTATGTGATCGGTCGAGTATGGCACACACAATCTAATATTGTTGAGTAGTAGTGATAAGTTGTCAAATCGTCCAGCGAGGACGACAAGGCAACGACGTCCCAGGTAAATCCGTACCGTTCAGTTGGTGCAGCGTACCTACGATATCTACGATATGCCGTTGCGCCTCATGCTTTGACTGGCGACAACGGCGACAAGCTTCAATTCAATCGATTTCCCGATTTCATTCCGACTGTGAGAAAACGTCCGTGAAATCCGCCTTTTACGATCTCTATCCAGAAGGTATCATCAAAACAAGATTAAAATACCCATCGGACACAATCTTAGTGGACACAACGACGGGGACCGGAAATTAGTAGATAGGTCTCCATGTTAGATGGGATTTGGCGGGAGATTGTTCGAGTTGTGACAGTTGTGACGTCACAAATGTATTGTATATCGATAGGTACATAGCATGTTCGCACTTACGTAACTACCAACTCGTAGATAATTCTCAAAAGTCATTACTTCACGATTACTTCTAGGGAATCTCTGCTAGCTGATCCCGTCTTTCGTATTAATTCCCGGGGTCACGGGCGTCCGAGACAAAAATGACCTCCAACTGGACATAGTGCGATCTTTTGAACTGAAAGCAACGTGAAAGTATCTCCGAAACAACGTCAGGTACGTGCATGCTGTGCCATTGCCACGGCATCATACCGACGGACTGTGTCCCTAAAACCATAAAACTATTGCCATATCCATATTGTTGTTGGGGAAACGGCACCAGCGACAGCGACGGCAACCGAATAAAATTAACCATGGCGTCCTCCGATCCGCCGGAATGGGGCTCGCGTCAGACCCACGCTGATCCGCCTTCCAGCGACGAGCGCGGCGGAAGCTCCGGCCGCATCGTCCGCGCCTCCCGTCGCGACTTTTTACCGTCCGGTCGGGGTCAGGTCGGTTCCCGCTCCCCCCCGCACAATTACCACGGCCACGGTCGCAACCAGCAGCAGCAACAGCAACAANCGATCTCAACAACGGCGCCCCCAAGAGGGGAGTCGCGGGTAATTACAGCGGAATCGCCTCGTCGTCCTCCGCGTCGTCCTACACTTACCCCATGGGCTCCGCCAACCGAAGAAATCAAGGTCAAGCAGGAGGAGACTTTCGCAACGACTGCGACGACGAAACCTCCGTCCTATCCTTCGCCTCCACGGGGAGCATCGTCCTCCGAAGGGGGATGGACGCCCTCGACGCCATCGACGTATACCTTCCCCGCAAGAAGCGCACGAGGTTCGCCATCGCCGTGTCGGCACTCGTGGGGATGGTGGCGCTGACGCTCGGTGCGCACAATCCGTTGCGAAATGCCGCCGCCGTCGTATCGCGAGGAGGCGGCGGCAACAACAACTCCGCCTCCTCGCGATCCCTCAAGGACCTCGCGTCGGTGGAACGATCCGCGGCGGAGCTGGAACGTCCGGGATCCTCCGCGCTCTCGATCGTCTCCCCCCCCGGAGGAGAATCCGGATTCTTCGACGACTTCGACCAACGACGAAGACGCGCCGCCGACCTCCCCGACGGCACGGTCTTCTCCGAGCCGGCCCACACCCGCATGTGTCGCGAGCTCGTCGATCGACTCGACTCCTACGACGCCGGCACCACCAACTTTCCCCAGGCGATCTTCACCGAGAGCGAGTACGTCTGTCGCGATCCGGACGCACCCTACACGGCCGTCCTCCAGATGTTCGCGGCGCAGCTCCTCCACGCCGCCAACAACGAATTGGGACTGAACGTCGATTACACCCACAGGTGCGCCAAGTGGGAGAGGTACTGCACCGGGAACATGACGACGATCCAGTTCCACCTGCCGGATCCGCTGAGCATGAACGCGTACGATCTCCAGCCGGGGTGTTTGGACGCGACGTCGCTGCGGAGCGTTTGCGAGGGGTGTCTGGCGTCGGACGATCCGACCAATCCGGATTGCGTCCTCTTCCCGAACGGGTACCTCGACGCGACCACCAACACGTGCGATTTGGGGTGTCACTTCTCGCAGGTACTGCCGTGGATCCGGAACAACCTCCGCACGGTCGCCACCCAGTGGCTCAACACGGTCGAATCCCGCGCCCTGACATTCTGGCTCCGCAACGCCGCCNGCGACCCAGTGGCTCAACACCGTCGAATCCCGCGCCCTGACGTTCTGGCTCCGCAACGCCGCCGAATTCAGCCACCGCGAGAAGGACGACATGGAGGTTTCGGTCGTCTCCCTCTCCTGCTCCAACGACGACTGCGACATGTCCATGTCGGAGTGCGTCTGCCAGTTCGAACCCCTCCCCAACTGGGTGTACGCCATGCACGTTCCCCGCAGCAGCACGAACGTCGCGGTCGTGGTCAGTCCCACGTGCGCCAAGTTCGGGGAGGGGTGCGTCCTCCACGCGCAGGAACTGTACCACTTCTTCAAACAGCTCTACCCTCGCGCGGACATCACCGAGAACGTCATCACGTCCACGTCCAGCTGGTACATGAGAATGATCACGGCGGATCACCTCGTCTGTCCCCCGGGGGTGGGGTGCCTCCTCCCCTCCATCGCGAGGGACGCGTACACGTACGTGTACGAGGTGACCAGTCCCACCGTCCGGACGTGGCTCACGTGCAGCCCGTTGGAGTACCTCAATCGGCTCACGGTACCCAGCTTCCCCCCCGCGTTCGTGGAGGGGGACTGTCGTCACCTGAGGGCGAGGATAGGGGAGTGGAACAACGATTTGGACCTGGCGTCGAGCTTGCAGTACAGCAATCCGGTGGACGGATATCTGGGGTGTGCCGACACGAACTTCGTGGCGACGGCGGAGGATCCGTACCGGCCCCCGACGACGTTTCGATGGGACGAGACGGTCTGGGCGACGTGCCCCGTGGACGTGTTGACCAAGGTGAGAACAGCGTGTCACGCTCCGTACTCCAGGCTTTAGGTCTGTGCATATACGCTGTGCTAACATATTTCCCTCCGCTCGTTCGTTACCCTCATCTCTCAGGCGGAGATGTGCGCCCAGATGAACCGCCTCGGCCTCGGCCGCATCCTCTTCGTCGGGGACCACACCACCATGTCCCAGGCTATCAGCCTCGCCTCCGTCCTCGACGCGAACGCGGACATCAGCCTCGACCCGGCCGTCGTGCCCAACTTCTCCAAGACCATCGACTGCGCCGACCCCCTCCCCGANCCATCAAAAAGTATAAGAAGAAGAAGGCCAATGACCCCATTCTGAAAGACATAACCGATCGCCTCGTCAAGATTGAGACGCCTCCCTCTCACGATTTAGATATCGACAACTGCAGCATGGAAGAATTTCTCGATGCACTAGGATTAAAAGATAAATGCCAACAGCTCGCCGAGGAGAGCAGCACGGATCGAGTGGCCGCATCCGGACACGTCGCGGATCGCCCCATTAAGAAGGAGATGGAGCCATCGGTTCCTGTGGTTGAAGAAGCGCCCTCTTACGCGGACGTCGGCGACCACCAAGAGTTGGCCGTCGAGGTTTCGCCCCCTCAAAGGATGGACGTTGATGCGCTCCTCCACATGGATTTAGAGGACTTCGAAGTTGACGAGCGCGATCTCCTGATCCTCCAAAAGGAGGAGGATGCATCTTCTTCAGTGCCCCCCCGAAGCGAGGACGCCGAAACGCTCCTGCAAATGGACCTGGAGGATTTCGACATAGACGTGCTTGGCGATTGCTTCGGCATGGACCAATACGTGTGGTGAACACGTTGATCGCATCATGTTACATGGCAAATATCACACCAGAACAGAGACTGTAAACATGCAATTGAGGCCTAGAAGACCGTTGACAGCGGGGAGGTGCGGTCACTGTCAATTTCTTGAAGATTGCGGCATCTTCCAAAGCATTGGAGGGATGCCGGCGCTCCTGTATATATCAATGCGCAGATGGGGACTAGACGGCCCTCGCTGATCTACTTTTGAAGAAAATCCATTGTTGGTGACAGGATAGACACGAATGCCAAATTTTCGTAGATGGCATTTCTCTGAAGAGCAGCTGACCATCATTAGCGGCGGGAACAGCCGTCATTCGATAAACGAGACAGATGATGCATATCGGCGGTCGGAACGACCAAACATATCTTTTTACATATCATAGGCAAACAAACAATATTAATTTACAACAACTAGCAACTTGCGTAAAATGTCGATGGATAATGCTTTGCCAAAACATTCATTCATGCAAGGGGAGGGGATTGGTAATATGCAATCAAAATAGTACCTTTCTGAAGTCGTACGCCTTGAGAGTTGATTTGTGTTTGCTTGCTAGACAGCAATCACTCCTGCATCGTTCACCATTAATAAGATCAGCTGTGAGGACCAATCTGTTCAGAACCGCCACAAGTCCCGCAGAGGTGGGCTCTGATGCTAAGTTTCCGTTTCTTAAACCCTCCCTTTACCAGCGTCGGTGCATGTACACCCTTTTTAAATTTTTATCTACCAATATTCAATGAGTTTTTCCGTAGCTACCGGTCTTCGCCAGTGCACTGGTTGTTTCAACAGAAGTGATCAACACATTCAATGAACAACTCACCAACATCAGAACTTCCCACATATGAATTCAGTAAGGCAAAAGAAAAAAGTCATGACCTGGTACTGTAGTGATTCCCTCCATAGATAATTTTTATCTATGTTTGAGTTCCCCCATCTCCGGGTAATACATTTGCCTAGAAATCCATCTACATGAATAGGAAATAATATCTTTTCCCTCTCCCCAGGATCCACGGCGCCGGAGCAATTGGAAGTGCCCCAAAATAGAACTTGGCACAGGCAAAAAAAGACATTCGGACTAAAAGGAAGCATCATGTGTTAAAGCCCTCATTTTTCCCCGTTGAACTTAATTCACTAAAAAGAGACAAATAAAACACAGAAAATCTAGAGATGAAAAGTAGTGCGGCATTCATCCCTGAGAGCAAGCCCCCCTCCGCCCGCCACGCATCCTTTGCTCACCTTTCCTTTCAAATATTGATTCTCAACTCTTGACTCTTGACTCTCGATTCTCGACTCTTGACACTCAATACCACCACACACCATCTGCCGTCATTCTACTTCCATCAACATCCTTATCCTCTGGCGATGCACAAGATGCCCTGTCATGGCACTTCATTCACCACTACGTATGCCTCCACCATTCCCATTGACACCAACATTGCAGTCATAGCCGCCACCATGGTCTCCTCCGCTACCAGTGCCCTCTCTCCTGTCCACTGATTGCCCTCCCTGCTGCCCATTGCCTGTACACCATCTCTATTACTTGCGGTTTAATTCGCTTGCAAAAAAATGGAAAATAAGGTGCGGTTATTTTCCCTCATATTTCCTTCGGCCAGCGAAGGAAGGAGAGAAGACGAAGGTAAGCTGGTTCTACCCTTTTTCCCAATTTGCACGGCAACGGCAACAACGGCATGGAAGCTGAATCCGCAACGCGCTCCTCCTAGCAGAAAGGCCATGCGGACAAATCCACGCAAGGCAGGAACAGCAATGGTAGCAACAGCAGCATCAGGAGCAGTGATAGCAGGCCCGGCAGTGGCCCAGCGCCCTCTTCCTCCGTGTTGTCGTCCTGGCTGAATGCAGCGCTGACTCCCTTCTCCGTCCCGATGATGGTGCCCGTGCTGCTGCTCCTTCTGACATTGGCCGCCACCACTGTTTCCCTGATTTTCCATTTTTCTCTCCTCCAAAAACATAGATTCTCAACTCACACTCCCATGCATTCTCCCCCCCTCCCCAGTGGCTGACAAGAAGCCAGGGGGGGATAACAAGATAGTGGGAAAATGTGCGTTGAACGAATTTTCCTGTTACTTCTAGAAATTAATCCCATTCTCACTACATTCCCTCTATCTCTGTCTCTCTAGGCGAGCGACGTCCTAATGTTCCGCACCTCCATCCCCGGCCACAAGGAGTGCGACCTCCACCCCACCGTCTACGCCCACTACGGCGAATACTGCCCCCGCATCGTGAACGGGGCCTTCTGGCACTGGTGGGGCGAGCTCCCCCCCTACAACGACTACGCCATTCGCATCATCAACGAGTGGAACCTGCTCAACACGGTCAAGAGCGGGGCCGACATCGAGCTGTTGGATCCGTGGATGATGACGGTGCTGCGGCCCGACGGGCACTTGAGCGGGGCCGACGCCGGGCCCAGCTGCGACATGAGCCCGCAGGAGTGCATGCTGTACTCGTTGCCGGGGCCGGTGGATTGGTGGAATCACCTCCTGCTGATGCAGTTGAGGGACGTGGCGACCCATACGGAAGGCAGCAGTCCCATGCAGGCTTGGAGGAGATAATGTACAGGGGGGTGGACACAGTTTCAAGTTGCAAGAGAAGAAGTGCCAACATAAATATTAATATGTTATTAGATAGAAGACTGAGAGTGTTTTACCCAGTCCAGTAGGAAAGTTGCAATTCAGATTGGCTTTTGGCGTGAAACGGCATGTCCAATTTTAGACTTCGAGCGGCAGTTTGAGGGACCAAGTTGGATGGGAAAACGGATGACGTAGCTCCATCCGTTTGGAGGGGCAGCAAGTCGATAGAGTCTAACACCGCCTGTGGCATGTTCACTCTTCCTGAGCGGCGGTGGGCGAAGGGCAGAGGCGGAGGCCGAAGAGAGGTCCGAGGTAGTCTCAGGCATCATGGGATGGATGAGTAAAGGGGGTGTTGCAACTGTTCCGAGATAGATGTTGCGAGACAGATCTTGTTGAGATGTCAGTTCACTCTCTCTTGATAGTTTTGCTACAATCAGAAATCTGATGCAACTACTTACTTCGAACTTTTCGATTTTTTGCTACAGCCAAGGGAATAACAATGGGAAGGAAACTGTTGTGCTTCGTCGATAATCAGTTACTCGTGAAAGGTTTTTTAATTTCCGTGAAATGG
>JALLOY010000202.1:0-13456 GCA_036939835.1 Thalassiosira delicatula
TGAGGGTGTCTCGAGGGTATGTCCGGTCGAACGTCACGCCGTTCACGAACGAAGATTCGCGGGATACCCCGAATAAAATTGATCCCACAGTTCGAACCTTGGGTCGAATACAGTTCGAACGGGCCGGCATGCATGCACGATTCGGTTCATGTTCGATGGCTCATGCACGGTCACAACACACAATAGTACTCCTTAAAATGTACTCAGACGTTTATTTAACATAATAGCCTTTGTTTATCCACAACAATCATGTATTTTTTGATTGTATTTTCTCACTTTAATTTACAATCAATTTTGCATAAACCTATTCAATGATCCCCGACATTGCCGTCGCATGCCGCAAGCAGCCCGTCGTCATTCCAACAACGACTATCGTATGGCCTCGCCGCCCGAGCAGACCTCTCCTCCCTAGAGCTGACACCAAGCAAGCTCCACTCCCACTTGTACTGCCCGGCGGCGATCCGTCAATATACCTATCTACTTCATCTTGACACATCACCACGGATAGATCGCAAACTAACTAGATAGGCGTTCTCCTCGAAGACTTCCTCGCCTTCTACCATAAGGCCTCTTGACTTGACCGACGCAAAATTCAAAATATAACATCGACGCATCTCGATCGAGCCGCTCTCTTGTCGTTCTCTCTCGACCCGCAGTCTCGAAACATTCGCTCTCGGCCGCGCCCTTTCCGCGAAAATATCTCACCTTGAAAGCATACAAAAACACAAAAAATATAAATCACAAGGACGCGACTGTGGTGAAAGAACAAATCCCGCGAAAAAAAAGCAGCAGCGTAGCATTATGACGCCACGACTCCTTCGCTGTGGCTACCTCCTCTCGTGCGGCGTCACTTCGCTCCTCCTCCTCCTCCTTTCGAACGGTCGAGGAGCGAGCGGGGAGGCGTCTTTCCCGTTGAACGGTGGCGCGTACGATCCCACGACCGACATCGATTACATGTGAGTGTTAGTGTTGGCACGAGTTGTTTTTTTCGTCATTGCAACAAACGCAACAGACGCCAACAAACGCAACGACGCGACGACAACGCAACAAAACATTCGGGCGTTTCGTCGATTGCGAGCCCGTCGCATGTGATAAGACGGTGATTCGTGCGCCGGATGGGAGAGAGAATTTGAAGAAAATCGGTTTTTAGAATTGCGAGAGGGGGAGCCGGCAGAGAGAGTCTCTCTCTCTCTCGTTTTTCTCGAAGCGCGCGCCCGAAATTGAATATATTTCAATATATTCGGGCTCTCTCGCATCTTCGACTCTCTCGCATCGAAATCATCTCGTCGTCTTGAAAAAACTCGCTCGAAAACTCTCGCTCAACTTACTCACACTTTCAATTTCCCCCCTTATCTACGTACTCATCCACCCTCCCCCTCCTCCTTCCTCACCATCTCACCAGCGTGACGCTGACCGAGCTCGTGGGATCCATCGCCTCCCCCGACACCTCGCTCTCCCACGGCCAATCCCACTACGAAGAGCTCCCCCCTTTTAGCAACGCAATCTCCCTCTCAGACATTACCAAAATCGACGAAGACGAACTCTCCTCTGACAACGAAGTTGCCTCCACGGGCACCGCCTACCTCGACCCGCGCACCAATCCCCTGTACGACGTCTACATGTACGCCTTCTGGCGCTCACCCAACGGCTCCGGAAAAGACGGCTCCGATCAACCCCGACCCTCGATGACCTTTCTGGGATCGCGCGTCGACGAGTACGGCCATTCCATCGTATCGGACGAATTCTCAAAATCGTCGGGGTACGATCCCCTACTGACCGCCGAATCGATCCGGGCCACGTCCATGTGGATGGCGACCGTGCAGAGTTTGTATGATGCGGTGGAACTGTGCGACGAGGCCGGGGGGGGAGGGGCGGGGATCGTGGGGGATCCGGTGGGAGAGGCCGGGGAGGACCCGAACTTTGTGAATCCGGTGGATCAGGCCGCTGCGTTTTGGTATGGGGATTACGGGGACGACGACGATGGTGATGGTGGGGATGGTGGTGGGGAGGAGGAAGGGCCGAGTCTGTATGCGTGGGCAGACCGCACCCGCTCCAAGTTCTCCTTCGGATCCAACCCCTCTCCCTTCGACGTCAATACCGAAATGGAGCGGGAGCTGACCGCGTTGCAGACCATGCTGGACGAATGCCTCGCGCCAGTTTCGGAACCCACGCTGCGGCAGGAGCTGGCGAAACGGATGAGGAGCCTGGTCACGGAGCTGGTCGGGGCCATGACCGTCCCGTTGGTGCAGAACTTGATTCATCACATGGGGATGGTCGCGACGGAAGAGCATTCGGACGCGAGGGTCGACGATTACATGATCGTGAGTTCGGAGACACGCGTTGATATTTCCGTTTTCGCGAGGGAGAGAGCCGTTCGATCGAATTCGCGTGCACGTGGGATACGCAAGTTCGTGTGTCGTGGGGTTTCGCGAAACCTTGCGACGCGAACTTGCGAAAAACACACAATGATGGTCCGTGCGTGCACTGCGGCGTCCGTGTGCCGGATTGCCCGCCCATTTTTCTACGCAGTGAGGTTCCAAGGCACGATGACGAAAAAGCCGTCGATGCATATCGCGAGTTCGTGGTGTGTGTGTGTGTTTTTTTTTCGTGAAACCTCGATGAGTGAACCTGCGGAGAAACCGCCAATGGTCCGTGCACGCGCCGTCGTGTCGAGTTCGGGATTACCCGTCCGCTCCTGGGCAGAAAGCCCCTAGAGCATGGTGATGAAAAACTCGTCATACACGGGTTCATGTTTTGTGGACTCGTGAGACCTCGTGGCATGAACCAATGGAGAAAACTGCCAAGATGGGGATCCATGATGGCAACTGTGGCCACGTGGTGGAAAAACCTTCAGTTATGCACGCGGCAATACACAGGTTCATGTCATGAGGTATCGCGAAACCGCCCGTGGGGATTGAACGGCCCGATGTCTACCTTTTTGCCCTCTGCCGTTTCGTCGCTGCAAAATTCAATTCTCACTCGACACTCCGCCATCCCCACATTCCCGATCGCATCCCGCCCGCGCGCGCGCGCTCCAGCTCTACGGAATCGTGACCCTCCCTCCCATCATAATCTGCGACGAAAACGCGTACGACTCGCTCTACAAGGCCACCATCTCCGACGCCAAGGGCCTGACACCCTCCAAGGCCTCCGACGCCCTCCAGTCCATCTACGCCCGGCTCGTCTGCCTCGGCGTCACCTGCGACATGGTCGGCGAGTCCAAGTTCCTGGCCGAGAGCGAGACGACCGACCTCGCCCTCACGTGGCCCACCTGCCAGGAGCCCGAACTGGACTTTCGAAAGGATTACCAGAGCAGCGACGACGAACACTACCTGGAGTTCCTCAAGGTCGACCTGGACGTGCGCACGATCGGGACGCTCGTCGAGATGGACGCCCCGGACGCCGCGTACGACGTGTACCGCTGGGGAATGCACTCCGCGCGCCCGGGATCGTCGATGGGTGACGACGGGCGCTTCTCGGTCCAGCAGGCCGGATCGGACCTGGCGCTTCGCGCTCCCGCGGAGGAGGCCGGTTGGGCCGACGCGCACACGAAAAAGGCCATCATGGGGACGGAGGAGTTCGAGGGCGCGACGTTGACGCAGCGTCGCATCGTCGCGGAGGCGACCATGGTCATGGTGACGATGTACGCGTTCGCGATCGGCTGCTTGGTGAAGGCCGTGTAATCGAAAAGCTCCGTCACTGGGATCGAGGCGTGGCGTCGTTGACGGGATGGGCCCAGGAGGACGATCACGCCAAGGGTTTCCTCCTGATGGAGGTCGCGCGGTACCTCTGCGAAGACAGCGGAGGTTGCAACGGAGCGGAGAGCTCGTCGCCGGTCAACCAGGGGTTGAATGCGAATTTCAAGGACGGGAAGAGGTCTTTGGAGAGCGGTCAGTGCGATGCCGCAATGAAAAATGCAGAGAACGTGCGGAAGCTGGTGACAACCGTGTTGGTGGACCTCGTGGCCTACTTTGCTGAGGAGATTGATCTGAACATCGAGGACGCCGACAATCTGGCCGAGGGCTGTGAGTCATGCAACGTCGTATCTGATTGTTGTGTTCCAATGCATTAAACGCCACCAGCTCATTTCCCTTTTGTTTGATCACTGACAACCACGAAAACCCTTGTTTCGCAGATGGCGCCGCCATAGCATTGATTCCGCTCATGTCTACCAACCTCGATGCTGCCGCCATTGTCAAATCGAACATGGGCATCTCCCTGCTCGACGATGCAGCGGCCGTATTTTCGAAGGGCGAAGTCATCGATGCACTGCAGGATTTCGTGACCGACGCCGAAATCGACTGCGCGCTGCTCACGCGTGACATTTGCACAGCGGACATGACAGCGGAATCTCTCGGCGACTACGACACGGACATGACAACGGCCGGCACGGGGTTCGTGTACGATACCGGCGACGAAAGTTACCCGACCGAGTCCCCGACAGAATATTTCCCCTCGTTTAGCCCCAACGTTCCCACTGACGCTACCCTGGGCATTGACAGAGACCCCACTATCGAAGAAAGCAATGACACGTTGATGTGCCAGCAGGGACTGGATGGCGGCATGCCCAGCGCGTCGGACGCTCTGGAGGCGGATTTTACGACCCTGCTCGACGGCGCCTATGTGACGACTTCGAACGTCGATCATATGTGAGTAATTCTCGATTCATTGGTTATCGTTCTTTGCGTCCTCGACGGTATTCATTTAACGGACTGCCAATTGATGCAAATTTCGTTCCGACGCCGATGCAGCGTCAAGCTCACGGAGAACCTGGCCCTCGTCGCGACCGCTTCTGACAAGGCGACCGGTCTCAAGTATTACAACCAAATCAAAAACGGAGTTTCACTCGCGTGTCTGAGCACGGGGGCCAGATGGGTTCACATCTCCAAGACGAATCCGGTTTACGTCATTTACATGTATGGATTGTGGCGTAAGTGGATTATTTTGCAGTTTTGATTCGTAGGCAACCGATTTCAGATCAATTTTCGGCACATTGGTCATATCCGATCATTCTTATTAATTGGTTTGTATCAATTAATTGGAGGACGCAGCTGATGTCTCCAAGACATGCGCCAAGCCAGCTCACTTCTTTTGCAGGCTTGATTTGTGTCAACCATTGTTAGTTTTGGGAAAAAGTCTCGATGCTTACATTTGCTCTTGTTTTCATTCTGTCAGTGAGTGATGATGGCGATGATGACGGCGACGGTTACAGCAACAAAATGTTCATTGACGAGGATGTTTTGCATTACGGAGATACCATTGTCAACAATGAGTTTAATAAGAGGTCCGGCTTCGATCCACAGCTCACCGCCGAAACTATCCGTGTCGTGAACATGTGGATGGCCATGACCACAGAGCTGTACAGGGCGGTTGACAGCTGTCGCAATGGATACGTCACCGGTTCTCCTGAGGGCTTCAATCCCGTCGATTTCGCCGCCGCCCTCTGGTTCGGTTCGTCACAGAATTCCGATTCGACGGATGGCTGGGGCCTCTACGACTGGGCCAAGGAAGCCGAGGAGGAATACGTCAAAGAGAGCGTGGGGGTCAACGACGAGATTATTAGAATGTTGGGGGATTTGCAGCAATCATTCCTCGAGTGCAGGTCTTTTGAAGGAGAAGATCAAGAGACACAAGGAATTGAGATGAAATATATGGCAGATGAAATAACGAGGATGATGACAGTTCCCTTGGTGCAACACTTTATCCACAATCTTGCTGAAAAGGTGAGTGCCGCTGTCTTCTCCTATTTTTGGCCTCTCTCAAAATTGGAAGACTCAATGATCTCATTTACGACTCCTGTTTCTATTGTGCTTTGAAGTCGGGCATGGCCGACGAACAATCTGATGAAAGGAACCGTATGGTCCTCTATGCGCTGACTGTGCTTCCCTTCATATCCATCTGTGACGAGGACACCTTCGATGACTTGTATTTTGACTTGATAAGGGACATTGATTCCTATGATTCCGCCAATTTCTCGGACCACCTTGAGTCTATTTACGGTCGATTAGAGTGCCTTGGGTTATCGTGCGACATGATTGGAGAAAGCGAGTATGTCTCAGAAGCTTGGCCTCAGTGCAAGCCTCCTTCTGCTACTACCGAGATTGCTGGATACTCGCCATCAACTGATGCATCGCTTCAAGTGAGTCTCATGTCCCTTTCTCCTTATTTGCCCCACTGTTTCCTAAAGCCTCTCACCCACTCTACGAATCTAATAGATGCTAAAGTTTGACTTGGATATTGGCACTATTTTGGCATTCATCATTATGGAAGTAAGTTAGGTCTCTCACCCTGAACATGACCTGTTTATGCAAAACTAACAGCTTTGTGATCACCACATTTATTCAGGCCAACGATGCTGCTCTAGACCTCTATGAACATGGGCGTAATGTGAAAAGTTCGGAATACAACAAATACGTCCCTCTCACCTTGGTCAAAATTGCCGCAGATGCCGCAGATTCCATTGAAATTTTTTCTGAATTCACTCAAAAAGGTTACGACTACACCAGTGTTACGAAGAATGCGATCATGGGCGAAGATGCTTTTTTGTGGGCTTCTCCCCATCAGAATAGTGCGGCAGCAAACCTCGCCATTGCGACCATTGATATGCACTTGAGCATGATTGACGATATGAGCCAAGTGGTCCCTTTGTGTACAGATGGGAGAGATTGGTCTGATCACTGGGATAGTGCCGTAGCTGCCATGACAGGTTGGACAGCAGAAGCTATCACGGATGACGACGTCACTGGCTTAGATGACTACCTCTTTTTCCAGTTGGCAGAAGAACTCTGCGATCATTTTGATAATTGCGAGGACGATGGGCAGGCGCCTATCAATAATCTGATCATTGCGCAGTTTAAGAGTGGTCAAACGCTTTTGCAAAATGGACAGTGCGACGAGGTAAACGAGACGATAGACACAATTAAAAAGTACTTGCAAGCCACACTAGTGGACAACCTGGCATATGTGAGTAACTTTTGACTCATTGACTGTTGATTGTTGTCCGTTGTGTTGTCAACATCACGTAATGGAACAAGTTCTAACATACGCAATTTTGATCTACCACTTGCTGCGCGCAGCACACAAAAATTAGCGTTTCCGAGCAGACTGATAGGCACTGCTTGATGGCGCACGTTGCTAAAAATGCCCTCGTACCACTGATGCGCCCTCTCAACGAAATATCCGCACAAACAATTGAAGACAATGTTATTGCCTCAACTACCCAATGTTTTGTTGACGACGTAGAAGCTGTCTATGGGGCGCTCAATGAACACGTTTTGGCGAAAGGCATTGATTGCTCCTGGCTGGGTAGCTCTGTGTGCGATGGAACAAGTACGACTGTAGACCTCGAAAATGATTCTGATTACACACCCAATGTGGATGATGCTGATGGAAAATATACAATTTTCAATGGAGAATACGAACCCATGACAAATGTCGAACGTCTCCATGGCGTATCGACAGTTGTGGAAGCCATCTGCGATGCAGACGACAATGATGTTGCCAAAGATGTGTATCTGACTGACGAAACAGCTGGTTTGTCGATCAAGTCAATGAGTCTTTCAGCGAAGTATGCCATGACTGATGAACTTCAGTTCAATCAATATGTCTATGCACTTCAGGATGGCGTTGATAAGACAGATGGGTCACTACTTTTTGATGGTTATCCCGCTGGTGAATATGCACACACTATCTCAAAGGACGCGTTTGACACGAGCACAATCCTTGGATGTAGATCGGTGAAAGTTCTGAATGTTTGGATGTGGACTGTCCATAAATTGAATGATGCCATTAATGCATGCAAAGATCCTGTAACTCCCGTAACCGGTGAGCTGGACGAGGCGGCTGCCTTATGGGATGGTGGTCTCTTATTTGAAATGGCAGAAAAGTTGGGACCCAACTTTGGACAGGCTCAAGTGGAATCAATGACACTATTGAATAGGAACATTGTTGATCGCTTGAACAAGGCACGAGTCATCATTATCGAGAGCGACAACAAGTGTGATTACATACAAGTTCATGATCTGCGCATCATTGTGAAAGAAACAATATCATATATGACTGCAGTGCTGATCCAAAGTTTCATTCATTCCATGCTTGGTAAGTAAAACTTTTGCGTACACTTGTATTTAAGGCCATTTCAATCTTGCTCATAATTCACTATCGTCCTTCTCCCCAGATGATTACCCCATCAGGGAAAAGCAGGAGATGGTTGAACTAATGGCATTTGCTGTCCTACCTCAAATCAAAACTTGCGGCCATGAGGCTACATATGAAAGACTATACAATGACTTGGTTGATGGTGGATTTGAAGAAGTGATGATTGGCGACACCCTTAGCATCCTCCAAAGCCATTACAATTGCCTTGGGTTATCTTGTGGGGAGGTTGGGCGCCACACTAGAGCAACTAGTATGCACCCAGAATGTACAGATAATCATGATATTGTAGGATACACCCCAGTGAACGCAACGGAAACAAACATGGTCAGTTCTCCTGGTCCATCATTGCAAAAGTTGAACGTGGAGAAAATGTTCCTGACAACTTAATCGCACCTTTCTGTTTGCAGCTTGCCAAGGTGGACCTAGACGCTGTGGCGATCCACCAGTTAATGAGCATGGAAAAGTCTGAGGTCGCAAAGAGGATCTACATAGAAGGCCACAATTACTATGACTACGACAACGAGGCAGATTACAGTTTTGTAAGTCTTTACAATCTCACCCAAAAAGATACAATCGAGTTTACCGACTTTGAAATATACAAACTCTACACTGAAAAACTTGGCGAGGATTTTGGCAACACTTTGATCATGGATGCCATCGATGGACAAGGTACCTTCAATCAAACAACGCCGAATCAGCGCAATCTAGCTGTAAATTTTGCCATTTCGAGCATTGTTTCGTACATGTCTGCGTTAGAGGCTTTTTACTTATCGGTCGACATGTGTGACTCAAACAAGGCAGAATCAGTGGCAGCGTTTGATGGTGCCGTGGCCTTACTCGTAGGCTCTGTCGAAGGGAGAGGACTTGGAGGAAGCAATTCCCAAGAAGGGCGAATGCTTTATAGTGTTGGCAAGCTGACTTGCAACCACTTTCACAGTTGCAGAGGTAAGTTGTGCCGTTGAAAGACTTCATTTCCCGTCACAACTTAGGACACTCATTTACAACACTCTGTCCCTTCTAGGAGCCGACGCCCTTCACAACTCCCTAATCGCTCGTGCCATGAAAGAGGGTCAGGACTTTATTCAACAAGGAAACTGTCCAGATATGGCGGATGCTGTTGCAACTATCAATGCACTACTAAAAGTGCCATTGATACAGTCTATCCTTTACTTTTCTGACAAGACAATACTGGATCAGTCAAATGATGATGCTGCTGGATATGTTGCAACAATGGCAGCTTATCCCATTCTCGCTGATATTGATCAGGACTCCGCTGACACAATCAAAACGACGATGGAATCCTCTGGTCAAATGCCAACGGATAATGAAAACATGGAAGTCGCATTAGCTGTTCATTTAGAAAAGGAGGAGACAGTCAGAAAGGCACTTAGAGCAGTGTTTTCTAATCCCCAGACCTTGGATACCATTGATTGTGAACTTGTAACTGAATATGATGACATATGTGGTCTCGACAAAAATGCTGTGCGTCCCATTGACGTTATCAGTCCTATTGCACCAGGCGATGGCGACTCAAGTACGCCAGACAATGGCGATTCAAGTGTGCCAGACAATGGAAATGACAACATAGGCATTGAGCCGGTAGAACCAGTTATTCCTGTCGAGCCAAACGCGCCCATGCCAATTTCCAACGGATTATATGTTGCCACTAACTATGTCGGTGATAGGTCTGCTATTTCTCTAGACGTGCAAAAAATTAGAGAACGATTGAAAGCGAACGACGTCAAGAGGGCAAAAGAATATTACAATGAAGGTAGGTTGAATAATCATCCTCTGAAACCGTTCTCTTTCCTTGCTCGCATCTCATTCTTACTGTACTTGCCGTGGCACTTTTCTCTGTTTTTGTGTGCATCGTAGGCGAAAACTCGAAAGTCTACGATGATAATGGCATACCGACAGGAGAAATACGCTCAATTGCTGGTTTCAGCTTGGGATCAAGTGACTCAATGAGAAGTGACCCAACATACAACCTCTTTGTGTATGGTCTTTCCGACGAAAATCAAGAGTTCTTGGGAAGACCAGCAACCCAGTACGCAGATTCCTTCATTTCAGACTTGTTGTTCTTGGACTCGCCAGAAGCACCAGACGCCATGATAGCTCTCACAATCTGGATGCAGGTTGCTCACAGCCTGCACTCTGCTTATAATGCCTGTAAGTTGTCGTTTGGAAGTGATGGGAGAACTAGTGGTGGGAGACGTTTAAGAGATAGCAACCCGGCGTTGCTACTTGATGAAGCAGCAGCTTATTGGATTGGCGACAACCAAGCCACTGGCAGCGCTTCCAAAGGTCACCTACTGTATGCCCTCACCGAGAAAATTGGGGGTAAGTTCGAGACAATTTCCGCTGGTGCAGAATCCAACATCAACACTCAAATTATTAAGCTATTCAACAAGGTGAGATGATTTTGTTCGTTAATTGCTTTGGCTGTGCATCCCCTTGAACTCAATTATTAATTCTGATTTCTTCTGATATCCGGTCACTGTGGCAGGCAAAGAATCATATCGCAATTTCTCGTGGTTGTTCGACGAGTGGAGATTCTCATGTGGGGCTAAAGGGCTTTGTTGACGAACTGATTCCGTTGATGGCCGTTCCATTGTTGCGTTCTCTTCAATATCATCTGGCGGAAGATAACCCAGCCATGGTTCAAATTACCGCAACTGCTGTCCTCCCTCTCTTCTCTGCGTGTTCCCCTTCGACCTATCTCGAATTGAAGGATTTGCTAATTGATCACCTCGTGATTGAGATGCAGAAGGAGTACATCTTATCAAAGATTCAGAGCCTGTACAGTTGCTTGGGTAAGTGCAAACCATTTTAAGCCAAACGATGTATTTCATGGCCTGTCGCGCTCATATGCTTGATTTGTCTACCACAACCAACTTGTTATACAGGTTTGACTTGTGATGTGGTTGGACATATGGCTGGAGAAAAATGTGAAGATAACACAGGCTTGAAAAGCTTGGCTGGATATAGATTTGTCGCAGGTCAGCAGATGGTGAACCGAGCGTCACAAGTTGATGTTGATATGAGGAAGGTTGAAATTTTTATAGAAAATGGAGTTAAGCACTTCCAAGGCAGTCAAGAAGTTTTGTTTGGAACAGCATTAGAACTGTACAGATATGGTCAGCATTCTACTGATACCAAAGGCTCGCTTAGCAGCATGGCCAGAGATACGAGTAGGGAAATTGTTCCGGCATTTGGAGCCTTCCGTCGCTATTTCAAATCTGATGAAAATTACGGGGACACGATGATTGTAGGTGCCAAGGAGTGTTGCCTGCTTTCAATCGCTGCTTCATACGCTAATATATTTTGCTAAAACTCACGGTGCTTTCAGGTTAATGCGTTTAGGGCAGAAGGCGTATTTCAACAGGCATCTGTTGATCAACGCAAGAGGTTCATTGCATTTTCTCTTCAATACATGCTTACATACATGTCGACTCTTGAGAAGCTTTACAGTTCTGTCCGATCATGCAAATTGGACAACTTTGAAGAAGCTGCTGTGAACCTAGATTTAGCCGCGGGGTATTTTGTAGGATCATTGGAAGGGACAGAGGACGGAGGAAGCTTTGATGGGAACCTCATCTTCATGTTGGCGAAACGTATGTGTGTTCATTTTGGAACATGCACATCATCAAACCACGCAAGGGTGAGAACCATATGATCAGAATGATTATGTGTCATTATCCTTCTCTTCTCTTACCAATGTTTCCTCCATCTGTTGGGCAGATCAATGAGCGTATAATTAGCTTGTTCTACGCTAGTCAAGCTGAAATCGAAACCAGCGTGAGTCTCATTTTTGAGGGTTGTATGGAGAAGATTGTTGTAGAAGACGCAATCACTTCGTTGCTTACATTATTGATTGAAATATTTTCGTGAACAGGCCTGTGCACCCCTCGAGAGGACAGTTAAAGAGATTGATAACGCCATAATTGTGCCTTTGATTCAGGGGCTTGTCTTTAGTGCCAGGGAAAACGAGATTTATTACAAACAAGGCTTCAACAGAGTTGTATCAACAGAATTCTACCCCGAAGGATTTGCACTAGCTCAATCTATCCTCCCTATTATTGACGATGCAAACCAAAGCGCGGCACGAGATATTGCATCTGTGATGGTCAATGGTTTCCCTGGTTCGGCTACTAATGCGGCATCCAATGATTCGGCGAAGGTGCACACTGCTGTAAGAAACGCTCTTCTGAAGATGGACGGGGTAGATTGTTCTCAGATTGGGTCCCTTGGTGGGCAAGGATTTTGCCCGGGGGATAGCTCTCCAGTTGATAGCCTCAGCAGTTCAGCCTCACGCTCCTGTACAATACTGTTGTCGCTCTTTAGTGCTGGCGTGCTATTGCTTACCCTGTATTAAATTTATTTAGACATTTTTGTGAAATCAACATTGAGCAAGCACTGAGGTCAACACGCTAGTCAGGCTTAAAGTTGTCATACTTTTCATCCATGAAATGGAACGCGAGTGGCATAAATTGAAATCATCACCAATGTTCTTTGGGACATTTCAAAAGTTCAAAATAGAATCATCCAATGTACGACAAACAAAATCAGTTCTGCGATCTGCGCAGCACAAGCAGCGGCGGGCAAGGGTCGAAGGCGCGGCAGCATAGAGCGTTTTGATTGTGCTGTGACAAAAGCTGGCAAGAAGACATTGGGGGACCCTCTGATTGTGCGGTCCATATTGCGCGGTCGTTTACGCGGTCCACTGTCGCCCGTGTCCTGCTCCCGTGTTTTGGAATTTCGATATTTCAAATTTCATCTCGCAACATTCCGGAACCTTAATTTCCACTTTGTTTGTTGGAAATTTCTTTTTGGCGCGCGATATTTTCGTATCGCGCAGCGTGCGCGCGTATCTTCTAATCAGTTGACGCATTTTTTCATTTATTGACTTGTTGCACCGCGTCACCCGCTCCCAACCGCACCCAAAGGCACGCAACGGCTGCATTCTCTTGCCCGGCCACTTGTTCCTCCGCAGTTTGCAGACCTCTTCTTGTCTCCATTTCGCCTCGTCTCTGGTGGACGGCATCTTGTGTTTGCCGCCTCTCCCAACCGCACCCGAAGGCACACAACGGCGGTGTTGTCTTTCCCGGGCACTCGTTCCTCCGCAGTGCACATACCTCTTCTCGTCTCCATTTTGCCTCGTCTCTGGTGGCCGGAATCTCATGTTTGCTGCCTCTGCAATTATTCTCACAATATAGTTAGTATTTTGCTATTTGTCCTCATTATTGGTCGTCATTTTTGCGTTTTATTGCGTTTGACCATAATTCTAACTCTGATCATA
>JALLOY010000203.1:0-13503 GCA_036939835.1 Thalassiosira delicatula
AGACGATTGCACAGCTAACTAATTACTAGGTAGAATAAAACCTAAATCTATCGTAATTAGAATTCTATGGATAGGTAGAAATTAATGCCACACAGAACCCAAACTAGCCAACCAGCCTGAAGTAATAATTTATTGATTGACCTACGTGAATGGTTTGCGTCAAATGCACATTGATTATTGCAGAGATTTCTCAGCTGTTTATCAGACCTAAAGGTTTTGAAAAACCAGTCAATGCATTGACAGATTGAAACCGTACTGTCAAGGAGGACTTGATTATCTCCACGAGTCTTCTCAATAACCCAAATGACGACTGTAGTGACAGAGGAAGTATGGGCGACGCAATGGCGATTGGGAAGTATGCAGCTGCAATACTGGGATTGGAGTTTGTGACAGTAACTGGCACCAAATCCCCCAAATTAATGAACCGCATTTGTCCCAAGTAAGGTGTGGATACAGGAATTTTATTGGTACTTAACAGTACTAAAAATTGGCCTTCCTTGTACCAAGGGAAAACTGAGTGATGAAACCAGATTGTCCTAAAATTGAGTTGTTGTCGCCAGAAACAACCTTAAATGCATCTTGAGACCCATAGAACAAAAAATGATATGTAAGTGATGCCTGCCACGTGGCAGAAATGGTGCAATGATCGGAAGTCAGCACCAAAATCACACAGTTCAAGGTAGTGGCCCCTCAGCGAGATAGATAGTCAACGTGCCTCAATTCAGCACCAATAATTGGCTTGATAATCTCAACGATTCAAGATTTGGTTGTGATCAATGAATGCCAAGTGGTCTCTCTTTCTCTGATGTGTGTGTATGTGTGTGTGTTTCTGTGGGTCACTACCAAATGTGATTTTCAGTGTACATGCAGAAAAATGTAGTTAGAACTAAATGTAGACAAACATTTAATTCATGTATACCCCAATCAATCTCATAAACAAAAGCAAAACAACAGAGAAAATCTAACCCAAATGGCATACGAGTTGTTGTGGTTGTATCACTTCACCTCCAATTGATCCCAGTCAGGATACTGCTCTGACAGCCTTGAGAGAATATTCCTCTGGCTGAAGTAACACTTTGTTCCAGCGACCACAACTGCAACACAAAGCAAGGGATTCCTTGGTGCGACCATACATAATAACCAAGTCCAGTGTGACGTTGAACTTGATGGTCACATTCAAAAATACCTCCTCTAGCCTGGCCTGTAAAGCCTGCATTAATTGGTCGTGCATGAGTTTCACCTGACTTGTTCATGTAAAGCCTATTCTTGTGCATCTTCAGCCGCTTGACATAAATTTCTCTGATTTTGAAATCCGCCCTGAAATTGGACGCAATGGTGTTGAACGCATCCGTCACATACTTCTTGATGGATACCATGCCGTTGGGAACATACCAAGCATAAATAGCTTGTTGACAGTCCACCCGTTTTTATTGGGTGGCTGACAAGTTGCAATGTTATCTAGTGTCTCAAGAAATAGGGGCACAACTGAGCATTCTGCTACTAATTCACCTCAGATGAATGGATCAATCAGATCTCATAAAAACTTTGCCTCAAAGTAGCAAAAATGCTTACAAATCTTTGTGAAGAAGACAAAAGCGCAGCCTTCATCGTATAATGACAATGTGGAGAAACTACAGAAACTTGCAGCTTTATTCCCTGAGAATTGAATGCCTCAACACCATTCTTTTTGAAATTGAACCTCATTTTGACATGTCCATGATTCCAGACCCAGAGGCCTTGGCGGACATGGCGGAAGTAACTGCTTGCTTACCTGGCAAAGGAAGTGGATTGCCAACTAGAGCTGACACGGGATTGGCGGAACCGGCGGTTTAATAGATTGCAACATATGGAATTTGTGGCCTTTTTCATAAGAATTGGACGTGTCCGGGTTCACATTAGGACCAGACCCTGCAGCCACAACAGGATTTCTGCAGTCACACTCATTTAGGGTGCCAATAAATGTAGGCTAATGGAGGTCTTGTGTATTCAGTCAGCAACATCCCGGGGTGACTGAGTCAGGAGTAATAACTATAAGAAAGTTGGGTAGTGACACCAAAGGATAACAGACAAGATGTTTTTGCAAGCGACTTACAATCTTCTTTGCAGAAAATTGATTGCCACCCAAAGATAATGTCCAGTTTGCCTAGCAAGTTAATTCCTCCTAAAACGGCACCCTCGACTGCAGCCCCAAAACAATAAATCCTGAACTCCTTGTAAAGAACATCAAAAAATACAGGCACCACATCTAAGGGCTGCACAAATTTTCTGACAGTGAGGATGAAGTGGTTAACAACGCCGTTATCCTTACTCAAAGCTGTGAGAACAGACTTCCTCTCGGACAGTTCCTTTGTAGGGTTGGGAGGGAGATCTGCCGTCAGATTTGCCACACTCAGATGTCAAATGAAAGTTTCTACGCTAACAGCATAATCAAAAACTTTCCAACCATAAAACTGGTTGGCACCAAACAACATGGTGGCAACAGTCTTGAGTACATTAGTGTCAGTGGTCTTCAGAAAAATGGAAATTCTATTGTACTTTAGATAAACAAGAAATGACATAATGGGAGAGAGGGACGTGAAGGTTGTAGCCGGAAATATTTTCTCAATGAAACCAGAAATAATTGTTTTGTCCTTGCCCATCTGTGATACAAGGTTCGAGTGAACAAATAATGTACAAAGATTAGCTGAAGCTGGGGGGACATGTCAGGATGAGTAGAAACTGGAAGGAGTTGGCGGTTTCGACTCAAAAGAGCCACCTCTCACTCGAAGATGAACTTGTAGAGTTATTGGTTACTGAGACAAAATCAGTTTGTTTTTCTTTGCAAACAACCGTCCATCTCTAACTCGGAACTAAAACACATCCATATCTTGTAAATGCCATCATTAGGAGAGATGTTAGCTACAGCGTTGGGAGTGGATGCATCCAAACCAGTCAGACAGAAATATTCACCACTGGTTTTCACAACAAACAGCAAAGGCGATTCAGTATTGTTAGTGTTGATGGATGCAATAATGAATTGATTTCTCACTGACAGATTAGAAGTCAACGCATGTGAAATATAGTCACCAGAGATAAATAAACAAGTAACTTTGGTTCGTTGACACCAACACCAGAAACCACTTTGACCTAAGTACAAAAATAACTCATGCTTACCCTAATCTAGAATCAAAACGACTAGATGTAGGTGCAATTGCAGATGGACCCAAAGCGTTGATGTTCAAACCAAGTACAAAAGCAGATGGCTTACTCCTATAAACTGATTGTGGTTTTTACCACCATTGCCAACAAACCGTTTTCATTAATGACTCCAAATAGATGAACAGTTAGAGATTGGATCCCAAATTACTTTGGTGGACCTGACCAAGTAAGCCTGTTCTTTTCTCTGTAGAACAATGGCAGGTCCATCACGTTGAAGCATTCCAAAATGGCTGTGAGGTTATCTGCTGTACTGTCCTGGTTTGGAGATGATTTCCCCTTAAACTGCAAGTACACTTCCAAAATACACAAGAAGGACAACAAATCATGTTTTACCAATATTAGATCTGTCCTCTTGAATTTGATGTCAGTTTGTGTGGTTACAGGAAGGCTGGTGGCAGATGTGCTCTTCTCGGTACAGGACTTGATGTTGGCAGCAGAGCTGACACCCAATTGCACTTCGCCATTAAATATATGGTCAAATGAAGAAACGGCCACACTTGCGCATTGGGGGGTGATAGTTAGGGATACAATTTTACCGTCATCTGGTGTTCTTGATTTTTAGGGAGTATATGGAGTTGAGAGTGGTGAAACTTTGAATCCTTCCACAAAGGATGCAGTTATTAGGCTAACCACATCTCCAAGATTAGACGACATTGTCTGCAACGGCCCCGCTGTAGCAGACTCATTGATGTTCCAAAAGTCATACATCACTGAGTGTAACATAACCTATTCAAAGACAACTGGCAATCAAGAATGTTGATCAATGCACCACAAAGTAAAAATATGTTCAGGTCAAAAAAAGGTGAAGTAATGTAAATCTGAGAGACCTCCAAGTTGGTTAAATTGCATTTGCTGTAGAACAGAGAGATTTCCATCCTTATTGTGTCGTAGATCATATCTTTACAAAACAATGTAACACAGCACAAAGAAACCAGAAAGCAGATTTGTCATTAGAATTGATATGAATAGAGTTTGAGTGAAATTCAACTTGAGGTAAAATATTCTCTATTGACCACACAAAAAATCATCACAAAAATCAGTCGGAAATATGCCAGCACAACAGAAAACCCATAGAAGGAATTGGTGTATGCAATGATTCTTGATCCGCGGAAAATGAGGGGAAACAACTGGACAATTATTTAACATGAAGATAAGCGGAAATGGGCCCTTGTTCTAGGCTTAACCTTATAGAGTGACATGCCGGTATTGATAGGGATCACATACAAAATATTTGACGAGTGAGTTGAAACAGAAACAAGCAAGGCAAATCTGGCAAGCCGGAATCAGGAGTGAATACGTACAAAATAATGGAACACCAAGTTGGAACAGAAACACACCAGACAAGCCTTGCATGAGATGAACATCATAAGTAGACAGAAGAGTCACATTGACCTAACACACAAAACACAATATGATGACACAACAAGACTCATTGCAAATGCTCTCCAGGAAAACAACACATGCAAATGATCGATACAGTCGATAGATTGGATGTGGAAGATCTAACCAATTCAAAGAAAAAAACATAACGGCAATTTTCAATGTTGATCAGGAAGCAGAAGAAAGAGATATTACCTTGGGTCACAACAGAATAAACAACGACATGACAATAACTTCCACATCCAAGAAACAGGAAGAAGAGACACGACAAAACAACAAAACTACTGGTGTGTCAAATGACACGGGAAACCATGGCAAGATTGATCTGTGAGTGGGTAACAATAACAATGACAGAACCAAGCGTACAAAGGAAACTAATAGAGACAATGACACAAATGGCACTGTCACAGCATCAGAAGGGAGCACCACAGGCAAAAAAACATAATACAGTTTGAACAGAAACCGGGTGATGAGACACCTAGTGTAAGCACCACACCCCATTCATCATATGTGGAACATGATGTATATAGTGTTGCAACAAACAAAGGTGACCTTGCTGATAGTGGGGGGAAAGCGGGGGAGGTCATCATGGCAGAAGACACAGATCACAATAATGCGACAACAGGGAATAAAAAATAGCAGAGACACCATGGTAATTACCAAAGATGAAAATAAAGTGATAGACAGGACAAGGATCCAGTGATCAAATGGAGACATAACCCAAAAGTAAGTTCAGTGACGTTTGACCAATTTATTCATAAACAAATAACGTTAACAACCGTCTCGTGTGTTGAAGACAAAAAACACAAAAACAAACAAAAATGACGTGGCTAGATTCCCAGGCAGCAAAACAAAACCAATAACTGCTACCTTTAGGGAAATTACGACTAGCCGTGGGATCAAACTACACCCAGGTATATTGTCCTTGCTAACGGCGCTAAAATGGAAAAACAACGACCGGTTTGGCACAGGAGTCGCAAAGGTGACCCATAATATGGCGCAAGCTCCCAGTGTGGGGGAACTTATGAATGACATGGTGTGAAATCCTGCAAAATTTGAGGATTTGCCAGAAACGGGACTGAATAATGATACCATGCACGTTTTGATAGAAGTATGGCAATTTTGCGCAGACAGTATGCTCCAATTCGATTTTAGTGGAAACCAAAAGGTCGTTCCGGTTTGAACTGAATTGGAACGCTACGCTTTTAAACAGAAGATATTCACTGTGTACGTTGGCTGACGTACTTTCTGATGTTCTTATCAGCAATACAGAGTCTGATGGCAGCCATCAAGTCAGAGGCGACATCAGTGCAAAGTCTGATGAAAATTTCTCATTAAAGATAACCCCATTGTGCCTACAGATAATTTGGAGGCATTTGAAGCAAGCCAAATGGTTCTATTTCTAAACACCAATAAAGAGCCAATGAAGGACTAGGCACGTGGATTTGTGACAACAAAAGTTTCCTAATGCTGAATGCGTCTGAGGAGACAAACCACAGAGCTGTAGCTGAATGCTTCCAAGCACACTGCCAAGTACAACTTAGCGGCATCAAACGCAAGCAAACAAATTGGGAAGGTTCTTGATAGTGTCAAGCTATACCACATTCTTGTTAATAGCACAGATGAGGCACGGGACGTATGAATTGAGGATGGAAGCAGTAACAAACCGCATATTGTCCCTACAGCCATAGAGGGAAATAACTGATAATGGAGTAGGGCATATCTGCTTCTCAACGCTAAGTTCCAAGAAAGCACATGAGCATTAATAAAGAACAGTCTGGAATGGAACTGGGTCACCAACACAGTAGGTGGATGACCCAAATATGGCATCAATTTCATCGAACATAACGTAACTTCCACTAACAAAATTGTCCCAAAAGGACTTGTTCAGCTAAGCATAAAAAATTCTGTGACATTTCCACAGACCTACAGAATTGCACAGCAATGTCATAATGTGATAGGCCTGATTGTAAAGAACACAATCATAATGTGCAGCAAAGATTATATGCCTATATTCTTAGTACATGGAAACACTTACGTGCATCTTGAGTCACTTGGCGTAAATGTAGGAAAAAATAAACCGCCTGAGAAGTGGGTGTTGTTTAGTACAAAATAAAGACCATAGTATGAAGTACTTACTTAAACATGATCCATCTATAACAAACTTGACAAACTATTGTAAGTCGGTTGACATTGGAACCGTCACACTGGCAAAAGACAAGAGTCAGAAAACTGCTGAACCCATGGGTAAGCATATGATTCCCCCCTTTGCATTCTCAACAAATACACAATGTACACCTGCCACAGAAGACAACTTTTCAGCATCAAAGAATAAACTGAGCAAAAATAAAAACCTGGCAGAATTGAAGAAATTACTGTAGACTAACAAACCTCCATCATTATTAAAGATCCGGAAATTGGAAAACAATGACCATCATTCGTTGGGAGAAGAGGAGTTCACGAAAGGAGTGATCATCACGATTATTTATCTGTTTGTATTCAGAGAGGCACACGGTATTAAAGGCAGTGACCGGGAAACAATGGACAAACAAGTCAAGCCAAGAGAAAGATGCACAGGGAAAATCTGGTACTTGGTGCGGATTTAGGTCTACACAGAATATACACATAGTTTTGGGCTTGAAAACCCGAAGGACAGGAAAGCCAACGTCAAAGACCAAGATGTTAGTCCATTTGTTGGGGTAAATGCTGGTCCAGTTGACAAAACTTGACGTCACTAGTGTACAACTCTTGTAATTGCCAACATGTTGGTCACTTGTCTAGAGTTTGGCCACAATAAAGGTACGACAAGAGCAAAAGACTTTGTGCATATGATTGGAAATGCACACCTTGACAACGCCACATGTTCTGATCTGGGGTTTGTCAACACACTAGGTAGTAAGAACTGAATTAGTTCAAACCATAATAAATTCCCGGTTTACACTAAAATCTCATCTCATGATTGACGTAAACAGGTGTGGTTATCCAAAACTAACAACACAGGTCAAGTTACACTCAACCGGGATGGCATCCGACTCCACACAAGAGTTAGGGCATGAATTTTCATCAAGAGGCACAGCACCACGTGGACTACTTCCTTACCTTGTCAGGTTTGGATATCTTGTTGATATTGTCAAAGCGTTAGTGTGGTATAGAGTGATGCCAAAAGTATGAAACACAGTCCTTGACAATCATTATATAATCTAGCTGATGAAAAGTATCAAGTGCAATGAAAATATGCTGGAACAAATGTCGGACAAAGTGGAAGGGATATGGGACAAGTGGAAGGAGCGCACACTGCAAATGAAAAAAATCAAACGCTGTGACTTTGAAAATAACCTTCAAATTCAAACAGCCCACAACAATGGTAAAATACTGTGGCACCTAGGGAGTGCTGTACGCCGCATCTACATTGCACATGTGTTTGAATGTTAAGGACAAAGTCAAGGTTCAGTTGAGATAAAGGGATAATCTGAAAGCACAAAAGGGGGAGGAGGGCAAAACCAATACAACAACATCAATATTGAGAATGCGGATAAAAATGGACCTACAATCACGTCATCCTCAAGGAATCATCACCACCCACTACGGTCAAGCAATTTGCTGCAGCATTGTTTGATCAGAATTTTAGGATAGCGCTGTAAGTTGAAAACAAGAGAGAGAGACAGGAAAAGATGTTTTGTTCATAAACAGGCAAATCAATTTTTTTGCCAAACACCACAAATGGACTATGGATGACGCCACTCCAACACAGTATGAGGAATCAGTGAAGGAAAAATGACCAACCAGTTCTGCTGACCAAAAAAGAGAAGGAACAAAAGGATATTGATAATCTTGTTAGCAAATTTCCAGCTAAGTAGTTTCTACTTGATTAGCTATGTGTATTCATTTAATGTACGTACTTTGGTTTAAAACTCTATACAAAGGAGTTAATACCTATGTATATAGATTATCACTTGCCAAAAGCAAATACAATTTGGCATTGTTCTGTCAGAACCGTCCTTTTAGCTCCGTACTAGACTATGTACAGTACCAATTGACGGCACACGGCACCTCCTGGCCACCTACTTAACATCATGACGATCCACCAACCGATAAATCACTGTCAACACTGGCAAAGCCACAGGGGTTGCCGTTGTCAAAAGCCACCAAGATAGCCAATTTGCATGGGCTTGGTCCCATTGATGGTGGCATTGAAAGGGAGATCTATACAAGGGGACGGTTATATAATAGGGGAATGGGTAGTGACAGCAATGGTTTGCGGTGCACTGCATCATGATGGTCGTCGCATTGCGTTTTGTCGTTCTTGCTATCCTTCGTGTCTGAAAAGTTCCACAAGACTAAAAAAATAGCGATTAGGTAAATTTAGTATGTAAACAAAACTATTTTCACAAAAAATGTTGTCGGCGACTGGATATAGCCGTAGGTACCTACACTGAGCTGACTTTGTGGCCATTGTTGTCGTGAATCGTTTGAAATATGGTCTTGGTCATTCAAAAAAAGGTACGGTTGAGTTCTGACTTGTCAAAGNTCCAGGGTGTGTGTGTGTAGTGTTGTGCCACTGCACCAATCAGATTTGTAAGAAGCCGAGCTTTATTTTGATATGTGATAGTGCTATGTTTTGAAAATATTAACACCACCATTGGCATATGGACAATTGAGACCGGCACCACAAAGAACAACGGAACAATGATGAACAATTTGTTGTGCAACATAGATGTATGGATGCCAAGTGTAAAGAAATAAACGAAACAACAACTGGAGCGTGTGTGGAATCAATTAGAAAAGTATAAGCGTAAAAACCGATTAACAATCCGCAATAAAATTTAAAAAGAAATGGTAAATAGACTGTACTACAGAGCAGCTCAATGGTCGGTCCCAAATGAAAAAAACTACACCCAACCAAGAATCGGCCACTCTAGATCAAGATAAAGCAAAGCGGATTAAAAGCGGCGCCAAGAAAACATAAATAGGGGAAATCGGAACCTATTGCCAAAATCCACTAATCTCGAGATAGTCCCGGACCAAGTAAGTAGTACGTGTCATTCTTTAGGTTAAATCATCACGATGTAATCGGCTATCCATCAGATTCAGGGTCACGCTGCAAAGAGCCCTCGGCCGCGGTAGATGTGGGAAACTACGACGATGCGCCCACGGCCGCCTGCCATTCCTAGGCTAATTTAGCACTGTCTGATGATCTAGTTTAGTAGTGTGACGTGGGAAATCGAATCATGTGAATGTCGTGTTGCAGTCCCCCTTCATACAGCTTACCCCGTCCATCAAGCGACCGCGACCCATTCAGCGATCGTAGATAAGGGTACCGTAGCTTAAATTTTTATCAACACAATTGTGTGGTTTTGGTCGAGAATTGGACAAACCGCTCTCTAAAATATGCTCTGTCTTCTTTTGTTGATGCCAGCTTCCGTTTGCGCCCCCCAAAATAACCGAGTGACAATGAAACGATGCACAGGCAAGGAATGGGGAGACCGCACACCATCCCCAAAATAAAAAGAAGAACCGAGAAATATTTAAAACCTTTAGCGAGAGAGATACTAACATGGTCAACGGAAATTTATACAGAGACTGGGTCGGATGATCGAGGGGGTAAGCTGTAGGCAAAGCTAGTCAAAATGCACAAAATTGATCAATGTAATCAAATGTATTGGTCGGGAGCTGAACCCATGGTGTGGGGATCATGTGCACAGCATAGTGCCACTGCACCAATCAGATTTGCGAAGAACAGATTGTCATTTGATCTACAATAGTCCTATATTTCTATGGGGTTGACACTACCACTGCCTACCTCTAAAGTAGGTAGGTCAAAATGGGCGCACCCATGCACCCATAACAGGAAAGCTGTTAAGCACAGTTGTATGGAACTGAATAGTAGACGAGCTAGTACTAAGGAGCTGAATCACACCTGTCTTCAAAATTCATTAGTGCCTCATCATGTGGTGAAATGAATAGCCCCCAAAGCAAGTAAACACAAGAAAGCAATGATCAGCTGACCTGGATTTTTAGGCAGCAAATAGGCTCTCTACATCACAGCCTCTGCCCACAGAACTAAGTGCTTCTTGGGGTAGTCTGAGGATCAATTTCCCCAGCTTGGTTTGGCTTCTGTTACTCTGTGATTAGGTTGTCCCCAGCCTGTGCCTATGCAAACTTCATATTAGACATGGAACTTTTATGCACAAATGCTTGGTACCACAATGCCTTTTCTCCAAACACAACGATGGCACTCAATAGTAGATAGGCATGGATGACAGAATGGCAACGGACACAGCACCTGGTGGGTTGTTACTACCCGCTGAAATTAACCAGAGTCTTTGCCAATGGATCTGATCCTCCCCTCTTAATGATGGCCTGTCTGGATTCATATGATACACCACTAACATATAAATAGCCATACACTGCTACAATATTTTGCCCCACCATTGACCAGTATTGCACCAAGAATGGTGGTTAAACACACGTTTTAGTAAATAAACCAACATGTAATGAATGGATTCACCAATTATCAGTGGTGTAATTGACAGCAACAGCCACTGGGGGACTCCATGGTGACCATGACTGGTCAACATAAGCGGTGATTACATACTTGAGCATGATGCAACGTCTAGAATGATGACTCATAATTAAAGATACACTTGTTTCATAGCCACTCCTAACTTGCATTGTGAGGAACATTGGCTCAGTAGGCAATTTTTTCTATTAGATGAATTCAACTCATTCAATATGCCAAGTTCCCCCTATCGGATATGGGACAGCATCAGAAGACCGGATAATGCCACAATAGACGACCAGTCGGCAGAACCGCACTTTCTCTGACCTCCGCGTCACAAAAGTGTGGCGTTATTTGTTTTGGCGTCATCTGTCATCTGCCACCGATTAATCATTATGAACCGGCGTACAATTGCTGGAAAACCAGTCGATTGCGCACCACACAACATAACCACTCGATCATTAAGAACCGGCATACAATTACTGGTAATCCTATCGATTTTGCACCACATAACATAATCACTTTATCATCAAGAACCAGTGTATAATCGCCGGTAAACCTGTCAATTGCGCACCACCATACCTAGCCACTAATCACCTAACATCAGTGTCAGCATTATGGTGTACAACAAACGTCTAATCACAACACTCATACAGTAAATACGGCATTCTCAACACAACCAACCAAATAATACAATTCCGTCAATATGCTAACCTGGACACAAGTAGAATTAATCATATATTGCCTTCATCACGGTGTTTCACAAACAACTAAACGCAATTATTCACGATGATATCACGTCACCCTTTACACAAGTATTCTCTCCGCCCAAACAACTAGTTTCCACAAATTACTGCAATGTTAAATTCGTAGAACATGCAATTCGTTTCCGCAATTTGTATAGTTATGTACCATTGCTAGTTGATTAAACATCAAGGTTACAATATCAATGTTACCAAAAGGGAAATCAAACGGACCACTATACCGCTTCCGGCTGCGGCACTTCAAACAACGGCTTTCTACTCAGCTGAGGCACTGCAAGAGGCACTTCAAACAGCGCATTTCCATTCAATAACGCTGCTGATGACAGCAATCCTATCTCAGACAAACTACCTGCATCAGACCCGTTGGAAACAACGCCCGGCCCCTCCGCTCCTACAGCAACCCCACTGGAACTCGCCTTACCCGTATTGTTCAGCAATTTGTTGAAGCTCAATAAATCATCATCGTTCACCGGGTTTGCCTATAGATCTTCGTTTCAGACTTCGAGATTCGCGAGCATTCGTACTCTTCGAGTCTGCCTGTAACGCACGGATACAAAACCAAGATGCACCAAACCCACCACGATTCAGATCTTTTCAACGTAGGAACCGATCAACGCAAGGGGCAGCAAAGCTGCCCTTGTTTTCTGATGAATGTAAATAATCGGCAGGCTACAGAGGATCATCAAATGTATATATGCGTTCATTGGGAAAAGGGCAGCTTTGTATCCCCTAAGGTACTCTCCAAAAGTATCCTGAAACAGATCCTATGCGTTGAGTATACCTTATAATGGACTATGTAAATATAAAAGGTTATCATAGCAACCTCAGCATTTGTGGTTTATTCAGATAGTTGTCTAGATCGACCGTACCCTCCACAGTATCTTTGCCAAACAACAATACCGACACAAACTAATCCAAATGCTTATCTACCCAAATTTTGGGAATTTCCCTTAAACTACAAGTCTCGTTATAATGTAGTATTTCAGCGGAGCAAGCCCACACAATCCAAACTGAGTCATCCTAGAGGCACCACTTACAATTGAAACCCCAAACCAAGATCCAATGCGTACAAATTTTGGGGGACATGATTAATTATTATTTCATTTATACACAACCAACTTTGTTGATGAGCATCTATTTTTGGCATATAGCACACTGCCATTGAAAAATGAACAACGACACCAAAACCCATCCTAGCGCCCAATGTTTCTAGTATGTCTATATCTGGACACCAGGTGTTGGATAATGGTCTTATCTGAAACTGAGGGTCCCATAAGTTACCACTGGCACCACACAGAGATGTTGAATGGCCAATGGGTCCATAAGGACTATATGGTGTAATGTCCTTGTAAACTTCAACTCCTATTGTCAAATTCAATTGGCTGTGCTGGCATGATCCTATTGTTCACTCTGATGAAACCCCACCACCCCACCATAGGCATGGGCATTGAACCAGTTAGGGAATATGTCATACAGGATTGGTCACATGACATGTCTATACCTTCTCCCCTGTCATCATTGGCGGCAGCCTGGGCGTCGGGAAAATAACAGCTCAAATTAGACACTAGAAACTTAAAATAAACTAATGCGATCTTAATGAAACTTAATGAAGATGAGGGAAAGCCATAAAATTCAATAATTCAGAACAAATTATCTTGACAT
>JALLOY010000204.1:0-14762 GCA_036939835.1 Thalassiosira delicatula
GGTATTGCGGGTGTAGGAATCCAGTGTCAGAATGCCACTGGTTTTCGTTATGTACAAAAATAGGTGTTTTCATTCGTCTCGCTTGCTTCTAACAATAACACCCGCAAATCATTATGGGACCCCTGTCTCAACTCGGTAGAGAGGGCCTGTAAAACGCAACAACGTTTGATGGGACTCGTAGAATGACGGAGCATCATGCAGTGATGGTGACCCCTCGCCCCCGTAGGAATTTGGACCCGGGCGAAGCCTAGAGTTTGGGCTCGTACAAGTATTCGTGATGGATTGTATGAGGGGTATGTGAATTATATAATTTACTATCCTAAAATACAAGGCTGTATGATATGCCTGTGAATGATAGAACCCTATTTGGATATTGGATTTTACATAGTGATACTGGTAGAGTTCTCAAAGATCGAGGAATGCAAACACTGGTGATTTTGTGATTGGATTCTGCGAGACTCTCGACGCAGCACATGCCATTATTTCATGTGATTGTAGAGTCAGTTTCAATGGCGGCTTCATCGATGTGGTTTATCAATGAAGCTTTGTAGAAATTAGTTCTTTCTGCCGTTATATTCTCGCATTTGCAGTAGTAGGTGGGTGGTTGGTCGTTTATGACCGTGGAATCAATCAACCGCGGCGCAACTCCGCCACACTCAACCAGCATGAAGTGATCCTTTGGTTGCAGACTTTTGTCTTTCGCTGCAGCAGAGTACATCGCCCTGGTGTGTGCTCGTATTGGGACCAACACAGGAGAGTTGTCGTCGACAAATCTTGTGATGGCTGTTGACCCACCTTGTGCTGATGTTTCTACATTTCATTTTACATCAGAACACCGAGAACGAGTGCACATCGTCTCCTTTAACCTCCAACAGTTTGATAGAGGGAGTTTCTACCATTCATGAGTTATTATGGGAGGGGTGACGATTGCAGATATCACCCACCCCAATCTTTTCGTGGGCCGTCCTTCTCCGGGACCTGGGGACCGGCCGGGAGTTACCCTGCAGAATGGGGCTATTTGATTAGAACAGCAGGGCCCGTGTCGATGATGCGGTTGGAGGCATTGTAGTTTTCATCTCGAGAGCATAGTCAACTTTGAGAACCGTGTTTCAGTGCAGGACATTCATTTATAAGGGAGGACAGAATTTTCCAACAACCGAAGGGAGATATCTATCTCTGTTGGGAATATCAATGATTATCTGTCTAACCCTCTGTCCAAAAGTTGATTGCTTTCTACCGCAAGGATCGGTTGTCTGTACTATAGGTATCCAGACCAGCATCATGTGCCTATTTTATGGGTGCCAGTTTGGACGATACTCAAGACGCAAGTGGATATCTTGGGAGGACATAGGCTGTCTTCTTCCAACTATCAGAATTGGTCAATGGTTTGGGGAGAAACACTCTTGTGTGTTCTAACCTCGTACCTTTTCTGCTAGCAGTCCTGGCATGAGTAGCACGTCAGTCTGGGGTAAGAAGAATCAGCCTCTTGATACTTGCTGAACAGAGGATACAGTGGGGGCATCCTTTGACTCCGGGCCCCCCACATATTCTCAGAGGAGTTTGGGTTTTGTGAAGATCAAGAAGTGGTGGGTGGTACCTGCCCCTCGTGCGAGTACCCTCCCACATCAGTGGCAGGAATGAATTTGAGCCAGCTCCCTGGCGTGAGCCCTCTCTCAAGACACGATGTCCGAGATTAATGCTCTTTGTAATGATTTCCAGTCCAGTGGTGGCTATCTGCACACACCACTAACACTAGCAGAGATGTGGTTTGGGGCACACACAAGATAAGTACAGTGTGATTTACGATCAGGTAAACATATAAAAATAGTACTTTTACCTTTTACAGGCTGATGTCTTCTGGAAATAAATTTTTAAGGTTGATCGATTTCACACCATGTAGCTTTGCCATGATGCAGTTCATATTCCCAACTATTCCAGTGCAAGTTGACGGCCAGTTAGGAGTATTTATTCAGCTTGAACCCAAACAGAATTTGGCATGCATCTTTTAGATAGTTCTATTTATGGATGATCGTTATTAGGCGATGTTTTTTTCACTCATATAGATTTTAAAACTGTGCTGCTCTAGCATGGGTTGGGGGTAGGGTTCGTTCTGCACCAGTTTTTAACCCAACGGCCGACTATTTAGACGCTTTGATGGGTATTACCCGGCATCCAGCACCCGGCACCCAAGTATTTCTTGGTGTCAGGTATCACCCATATCTGACACCTAGCATTTCTGGCCGCACATTGAGTCTGTGTGTTTTCACATGGGAATCATTACTTGACAAAAAGAACTCCATTCAACAACCCATAAAACACCCAAATACTTGGCACCCATACCTGGCACCCGTGATTTTGAGCACACGTTACTGAAATTGTTTATACAAAAAACACCTGATGCCCGAATACCTGACACCTGACATTTTTGGCCAAAATGGGTCATAAAGTACCTGACATCGTCCGGCCAATAAAATGTCCAGGTTTGGCAGGTTAAAATAGACCCAGCCGACTAAAAAAGCAACCGGGTGCAGAACCCTGATTGTGAACATATACATGCGCCAGTTTAATTGATGAACTAAAATACACGTAAATGTTTGGTTTGATGAGAATGTTACCAGGTCAAATTACATGTATAGTCTCCTCCCTCCCCCCAACGGAGGGGCCGTCTGTCTATTGAACATAGGCACATAACGATAACGGTCATCTCCACCATATGCAAACAAAAATTGGTAGCCAGGCCCCTCTGTCACCCACAAAATAAAATCCGTAGTCAGGCGCCTTGCTGTTGGGCCAACAGGACATTTCCAATCCTGCCCAGGATTCAAACATGGAATCTCCTGATCACTACTACACTATCAGCTATCATATCCACTTCACTGGTATTACTTCAGATGGGACTCAAACCCACAACATTATGTTCCATGGATGGATGTTCTGCCATTGAGCTACTGAAGCTGCTGTTGCCTGTGTGAGCGCACAACTCTTTCTAAATATGTCCCATACCTTTTTCTTGGTACAAGTATAGAGCTGTTTTCTCCGTGTCCCTTATCTAGGCTGATAGGTATGCTCCTGGTGCCTAGGATAATCATCCTTTGGGTGAGAAGTTTGAATTGTAGCATCAGGGTTGTAATGTTGGGAGGGAGGGGTAGTGTGGGTGGTTTAGTTTGGTTGTGCGGCCAGGCCACCAATGGCAGGGGCACATGCCCCCCCGATTCAACTCCCACCTGGATCCCCTTAGGAGTCTGGGTGTTCAAACTCCAGAGTATTGGGCTATGCCTTTGTATGGCAGCAGGTCCAATTCCCTGTGTGTCATTTTTCCTGTTGCCATCTCTATTGCCAGAATATATCCAGGCCGGAGACACATTCCAACAGACACACACTTAGAAGACGACAAGCTGGTCCTGCTGATCCACTTTTTGTTCAATTCTGACAACAGTTTCTCTGGGATTGCAGTTTGACCAGTCCCTTGCAAGAACGGTTGTGAATCCCATTTAGGCGCAGGGAGCAGGCACAGAGTGGGGGAAAGGTTGTGCAACAAGAGTTGCAAGGTTGTAGTGTAAAAATGCATTCAGTGGGATTCGAACCCACGCCAATGAAGAATACGACCTGAACGTACCGCCTTAGACCACTCGGCCATGAATGCTTGTGTTGCTGTTGGAGATGGCTTTTCCAATTTTTAAATCGTAATTTGTGAATACTGTAATAAATTGCATTGGCACGGGTCTTCGCACTCTGACAAAAAATCTGAACGTTTTTATCAGCGTGCAATTCTTTGTACTCAATTTTGGACGTGAGTGAGTATAGCGAACGAAAGTGCCAAAGAGAGTGCAAAACAATTGCACGCTGACAAAAAACGTTTGAAGGGTTTTGCCAATCCGATTTGTTTTGTGTACCTTCTTGTTTATGTGTAGCAAGAAAATTGTTTTTGTCAAGTTTTCTTATATGTATGTATCTTTTTAATATTGTTTTCGACGGTTCAATCCCGTGCAGATTACAAGTCACATGAATCTGTATGTGCACCGCTCGATCCAAGCACGACTCAGGTTCAAAATGTAGAAGCCTGTATTCAAAACGGTACAGTGCTCCAAAATGCATAGCGTGCACGTATTCTTGTCTTAGACACGCTGTTGCTGCACTAGTGCAACATACGATTAATTCCGATACCACTGGATACGATACACTCTCTATCTTCCCCTCCTGGCTCCCGATCACTCCCTCTGCCATTCAACCCCATCACGTCGTCCCTCCCTCCGGCATCCAGGCAGGACAACATCGATGACGACTCCATCCTCCATCCACCAATCACCTGACAAGATGGACGCTCGCTTGATGTGGGCAATTGCAGAACAGATGGCTCAGACGCAGATCGAGGAAGACGAGCCGTCCGAAAGCGATGTGGGAGTTTTCTTACCCGACCGTGCGCTCCTCGACTGGCATCGACAGATGCAATTGAGGATGCCACAGGTGTTCTCTGCTGACGATAAAGCATTCGGGAATGACCACCATCAGCATCCATACGGTACAAAACTTACGAACAAAATTTCGTGCTGCAAGGTGGTGGGGTCGCGGTGGGTTGCCGAGAAATACATGAACCTGCCTGGAGACCACGAACCGTACTACACGGTCTTGAGGGACGGGGATCTGACGTGCATACCGTTCACCAGTGCCCACGAAGTAGAGGACCTAGAGGGCGCTTGGCACGTTATGACACCTTCGCCCAAAATCCAAAACAGCAGGTCCTGGGGAGCTAGCGTAGTACATGATGTGTCTCATCCAACACCTGAGGGAATCAGGCGCATCGCCATAGAACACGGTTACGAAGAGCGCAAGGATGAGATATCCAGCACGCTCTTCTTCAGATGTACGTCCCGGCGCAATGCCGGACGCCCGACCCTCATCAACGTCTTCCACACCACCCGCGGAGTGATGACGAAAATCGACCACCCGACAGGCGGATACAATCAACTGTGGCGCAGCGACGCCTACGATTCGCAATCGTCGCTGGAAGAAATATTCGCGAACCCGAGACTGCATACGGGAAAGGGTTACCGGACAACAGATCGTTCCCTCCGGGGGTGCGCGGGCTGTGGACTGCAGAGGAAACGCGCGGGATTTAGCAAGAATCAGTGGAGGAAGGGGCCGGGGTGCGCGAGGTGCACGTCTTGCGTTGGTCGCAAGAGACGGGAAGGTTAGAGCATCGATCCTGCTCGTCTGCCGCCCTCTCCCGTGATTCGATGCGATCAGTGGATACTGTTGATTCGTTATTTTGCAAAGACTTGTCGACGGAAGATTCATCCACATGAACATTGGGTCTTCAACAATGTTTATGTTGTTTCAAATCACACGAAGAAAAAACAGACAAAGCTACTTATTGAATTTCGACAAAGTTGTCCATTCCCGCCCGCCAATAACATCGAACAATTATGTCTTTTGAATGACTGCAATCGATTTGAGTAAAAGATGTGAATAAGAAGTGATGCCGAGGATGTCAAAATAATCGATGACGTGGCTATGAGACTGTGGTATGTTGCATGTGGCGAAATCATTGCCGAGTGGGTAGTCAGTCTTTTGGAGGAAAACAGCTGCAAAATGCAATTCTTCTTGATATTTGAAACGCGTTAAACTGATTTGCTTCTTATAATTGCGACACCAAAAATAATTTAGGACCGATAATATACAATAAATCATCAAATGTGTATGAATGAACATGGTGCGTCCCATAGGTACGGTATGTGCAATGAGATTTTCCTGTATCTCTCTCTCCCTCCCAACTGTAAAGAGGAGTGCCACCATTCGTTTTTCGTGAGTAAAGACTCCTTGAGTACTCCCAGGATAAGGTGACATCATGATTCTCCCAAAACCCATTTCCGTAAATCCAGCAGCTCCAACCACGACATGCTCTGATAACCGCCCTTCGTGTACCAATCTGCGAAATCATCAAAGCAAATAACGTCCGTAGCATTACCGCCATTCTCTATCGGTGGTCTTGTTTGTTGCAATGCGTTGAATACCTGTGTTGTTGCCCATTCTGATCCCGCATCTATCGCGCGCGATATGTCTGTGCTATCGTTGCCACATGGTTGTCCGTAAAGATGCGTAAAAGACGTCGAAACGCTCATGAGCATGATCAAGAAGGATTGTATGAACCGCGTAATATCCCGTCGTGAGACTAGGCCGTCCTTGTCCTCGTCGAGGAGTTCAAAGACGTGCTCCAACTTGTCACTCTTCCGTCCTCCGCACAGTACCGTGAACCCGCACGCCAATTCGACTGCATTGATTTTGCCGCTCTTGGGCGCTCGCGGCCGGTCGAACGATGCAAAGAGCTTGTCCGTGAAGGCCGAAAGTTCTTCCTGCGTCGAAGGATGTACCGGTGCGAGCAAACTTCGGGAGGTGTATTCAAAAACCCGTTTCATGGCTGATTGAAAGGACTTTTTGGAGAGGTTTTCCGTCCGTCGGGATTTGGAGTCGTAGAGGATGAATTTGCAAATGGTCGGCGCGTCGATCTGCCAAAGGCCCGTTTCGGTGACTATTCGGTGTAGGAGCTGCACTTGATTTGGGCCGATGGATATCATGTAGCCTCCAAATTGGTCTTGGGTTAGGAGATTGAATTTGAATATTTGAGGTTCTGCGTGGATGACTCTGCTTGGACTGTCGGCTCCATGGCCAACAGCCACTTCTGTGTGCATTGCAGGATCGAGGTAATTAACATTTTCCGTGTGATTCTGGGAGACAGCTGAAGATTCGTGCTCCTGAAGAATAAAATCCTGTTGTTGGATGCGGAGGTAACTTCGTTTTAGATCACCACGGACATGGGCAATTGTAGACAGGATAACGAGCGCATTGAAAACTTACCATTTCATCCACCTCGGCATCCACCGCAGACATGTCCAAATCGAACAATGGATCATCATCCGGAGGTGGTGGAGGACAGTCGGGTGATGACCCATTCGGCTTCATCTTTGGACTTGCTAACAATGCCCTTATCATTTCATGACCGGGCGTCAGTCCTGGCGTATAAGACGATGCCGCCAGAGGTTTTGTTGGGGCAGGCGTCATTGGGGCGACTGGGATTTGCTGGTGCTGTGGTGCTGGAGGTTGCAGTTGTTGAGTAACCGGTTCTTCAGTGGGCGGATGCTGTTGGGTCGGCGGATGTTGCTCTTGTTGAGTTTGCTGTTGCTGCCCCGGCGAGTTTTGATCCGCCAATACCCATTTGTTCAAATCCAACAGCTCCAACCAGGGTGCCGTCTCGAATCCACCCTCGTTGTACCACTCGCTGAAATTCTCGAACCTGACCTTGTCCACCTTCTTTTCCTTCCAATACTTCATGACGTCGTCCGCGACCTCCCTGGCCGTGTCGGAAATGTACTGCGTTACAGCGTCAGCGCTCAGGCTCAGGCTCTGGTTGCAGCAGGAGAACATGACTATCAGGAACGAGCGAAAGAAGAAGAAGAAGTCATCATGGGTCATGGAGGCCTTCTTTTTGCTCCCACCGCCCTTTCCGGCGTCCTCGCTCCCAAACAGGCCGAAGGCGAACACGAGCTTGTTGCTCTTCTTCCCCCCGCACAGCAGCGTAAGGCCGCACATGAGCTGGTTCAACGCCACCCGTTTCTTCTGCGCCAGGTCGAAGCTAAGGAAAAAATTGTTGAGCGTCTCCTCCGGCGAGAATTCGGTCCGCTCGGCGTGCTGTTGGATGTTGCCCGTTCCGGAGAGGATGCGCATCATGCACTGAACGAACGTGGATTTGTCGACTTCCATTCCGAAGCTCTTCTTGGGCTTTCTTCCTCGATCGCCTCCTGCCGTGACCGGCTGCGTCGCGATGCTCTTGGCGACGTCGTTGAACAGGACGCTCCATATGTCCTCGCTTGTCAGCGACAGCAGTCCCAGTTCGTTGACCACCGATCGAACGTACAGCGCGTCGTCCCTCAACACGACCAGGCTGCGGTCCTTCGCCAACGGAAACGTGAATAACACCTCGGCGAGGGACTGTTCCTCCGCTGGCGGACGCGCCTCTCCGACGGCATTGACGTCCTCCCCTATCAACGAAAGGAATTTCTGCAGGTCCAACAGTTCCAACCACGGGGCGACGGCGTACCCTCCGTCAGTGTACCACTTGGCGAAGTCCTCGAACGTCACCGCGTTGCTCCGGGTGGAATTCCGAGACCGTCGATCGGAGGAACAGTGCTCCTTCTCGAACGCCCGCAGGAAGTGCGACAGGGTCCACTTCGCCCCGTTCTCGACCGCCAGGAAGGCGTCGTCCCGCTGGTTTGGGGACAATAGCCTCTTGCGTATCTGCGTCGTGGTCGTTTTGTTGGCGCTCAGAAGCGATATCCCGGCGAGCATCGTCAGGTAGCTCCGCAGGTACTGCATCAGTCCACGTTGCGTCAGGTAGCCGGTGTTGTCCGCGTCCAGCATATCGTAGGCGGCCGCCAGCTTCGAGCTCTTGTTTCCCGCGAACAGGAACGAGAATCCAACCATCAGCTCTTTGGCGTTGACCTCGTCCTTCTTCAGCTCAGACCAGGAGTAGTCGAAGCATGTGAAGAAGTTGGTGAAGTAATTCGAGAAGTTCTCGATCTCGGTTGGATCGAACCCCTTGGAGCTCTGCTTCGGCACGACCTCCCTTATGAACCTCCCGAACTGCTTCCGCGATATGACGTACACGGTCTCGCCGTACTTGTGCCTCTCGACCCTCGCGTGCTTCATCATGAGCGCCTCGACGTGGTTCGGCTGCAGCTGCGCGAAGCCCGTGCGCCGGACGAGGTTTCGCAGCATGACGAGATTTTCCTCGGTGATGTCGATGTGGAACGCGTTCTCTCCCCCCCTGTCCGCCCCTCTTCTCGAATTCGGATCGCCTGTAGCGGCGGGGGAGGATCCCGAGAAGTCAAACGAGACGACGGTCCACGACTCTCCCATCTCGCCGAACGCCGCCGAGAAGGATCTCCCGCCGCCCGCTGAGGCGGCGCCCGGCTCAAACGACCCCTACAGACCGGTTGCCGCCTCCGCGCGCCCGGTCTTTCGGGGGGGCTGCGGCGTTGCTCCCAGCATCGCCCCCGAGGCGAACAGCGCGGAGGGGGATCCGATGGGTTCATTCATGCCCGCCGCGCCGGGGGTCAGCGGGACGGAATTGTTGTCGGCGCCGTGAAGTCGCGCCCTTTTGGAGGAGGAGGGCGGGAGGCGTCTTTGTTGCTGTTCGCCGCCGACTCCGCCGGTGGACGATTCGGCATTTTCGGGGTTGGCGTCGTCGTCAGCGTTCCCGGCGTAGTCCCACTTGGACAGGTCAAGGAGTTCCAGCCACGGGACCAGGGAGAAGCCGCCGGAGTTGTACCACTCGCCGAAGATGTCGAAGGACGCCCCGCCACTGTCGGAATCCACTCCCGCCTCAGCGTCGTTCTCCGCCAGCCGTCGCCGTTCGCCCCCGTCGCCAACCTCCTTCTTCCTGGCGAACTCGATCAAATTGTCCGCGGCGAAGGTGGCGACCTCCAGTATTTCCTCGAGCGTCCTGTCTGAACCCTTCCAATCCCCGTTACCGTCGCCGTTGTTCTCGTGGTCGTTCTCACCTTTCTTTTCGTTCATCTTTGATGCGGAGGCGGCAGCATTCTGCGCGGTGGGAGCGGCGGAATCCGCACCGCTGCTCTTTGCGTCTCCACCGCGGATGCCGTCCGCCGCTCCTCCTCCTCCTCCGGCTTCCGTCATCCCCTGGTCCTCCCCGTGCACGCACGTGGAGATGGACGTCAAGAAAGATCGAAACAGTCGAATCAACCCCGACCGTCCCACGAGCCTGGAAGCACCGTCGTCGTCGTCGTCACGTTCCGCCTCCGTATTTCGCCCCGTTTCCGTCCCCCTTTCCGCGGCGGCAGCGTCGTTTCTGCCGAGCGCGTCGAACGCCGCCAGGAGCTTGGCGCTCTTGTCGGCGTCCAGGAAGAACAGCAGGGAGATCTGCCGCTCCTCCCGGGTCCTTTTGTGAGACTCCATCCGCGATAAGAAGGAGGACATCAGGGGATCGTCGATTCCCTCGGCGGCGGGGATCAGCAGATCCCGCAGGGGCCGTGGACCGGACGATGGGGAGGCGGGGGGCGGCGAAGCGCGAGGAGGAGGATCGGAAGGCGGAGCATCGGAGGAGTACGCGGTTGCGACCACCTGGGTTCGTGTACATAGTACGATATCGACCCATCCCTACTGTGTTGATGCACAACCCTATCTCCGGGAGCCACAGACCTCTAACACCANGTCGGGTCCTATGGCGAGGGTCATGGAAAACGACGGTTGCGAATTGCCGTCGGCCCCGACGGTTTTGTTTTTGAATCCGCCGTCGTCGCCGCCGTCGTTAGGGGCGACGCCCGCGGCGATGGCCGTGGCCGCGGAGGAGGGAGCGTCCGTGGTGGTGGTGCTGACCCCCGTCAATTTGTTCGCCACCGCACTTATGTCCGACGAGTCGATTATTCCCCCTCCGGTTCCGGTGTCACTTCCGGCGATTATTTCGTCCTTCTGCGGGGGAGCTTTGACTTTGAGTGGCGCCGCGCCCTCCTTTTTGGTAGGCGGTCGTTCGCCGGTAACCGGAATCACCGCCTCTTTCCCGTTCTGCGTGAGGGGGAGAGAGGGCGCCTCCAGATCCATGTCGGTGGCCGGCGACGACCCTTCGCCCTCCTCCTTTTCGTCCGTTTCCATTTTTATTTCCACCTCCACCGTTTCCATTTTCATCTCCGCCGTTGTTTCCATTTGAATTTTCACCTCGACGGCACGATTGTCATTTTCATCGGACATTCGCCGCTGCTGCTNTGTGCTCTTCCGATCTGCAAAAGGATCGTTCCATCAAATGATGGCCGGAAGCTGTGGCAGTTCAATTGGCAGAAGACACAAGTAATGCGTCAGAATAGGACCGACACTAGTTTGCCGAGGCGAAAGATTGAGGAGCGGAAAGGGCTGGGCGTCGGTGCCAAGTTGATCAAGGAACTCAAGAACAAGAACGTCGACATCGTCAATCACCCCAAGAAGGACACCGCCAAGATCCTCAAGAGGCAGAAGGCCCTCCTCAAGAGGGAATGTGAGGGTAAGTTGAAGCTCACTCAAGATGACTGTCGTGACCGTGCAGAAGATGGAGAAGTAGCTGTTAGACGCCGCGGGTGAGAGGGATGAACACGCGGCCACGATCAAGTAACTACAGAGTGCTTCAAGGGAGTTGGATGAGAGGCCCAAGGAGACCAAGGAGAACCCCCAAGAGCACAAGAAGGAGAAGGCAGAAATGGAGGCTGAAAGTGAGGAGTCAAAGGCGCGGCTCGAGGACGCCATGCTGATCATGCTTGCCAACCAGGAGGCCGTAGTGGCCAAGATGACTGAAGAGTGGGACCAAATACAGAAGAATCTGACCAAAGAGTAGGACCAATATTACCATAAACTGAATCAAAAATAACTTGTTACATTGGATTACTTCTTTTATAGTAGCCAATGATACACTAACTGAAGTCATTGGGTTTCGACTTGTGGGATTAAACACAAGCGCGCCGAAGAAGGATTGTTTTCAAAAGAGAACAGCGCCCATCTGCAGAGACGACTCTTGATCAAGATGATTCTTGAAGAGATTGCTCTCGATCGAGATAATTCCCAAAAGAGATTGCTCTTGATCGAGATGACTGTCAAGAGAGAATACTCTTGATTGCCACGAAAGAGAGTACTCTTGGCAGAGATTCCTCTAGATAGAGATTCCTCTCCATTGAGATAAATCTCAAAAGAGATTGCTCTCAATCCAGGGCGAATAGCATTTTGTGCATTGGCTCACCCTCTTGATCAAAGAAATGCTCTCGATATACCAGACAGTCAAAGTGATGTATCTAGCGATTGACAAGCAAGACAATCCGTGACAAGCGACAACTCGTGATTTGATTTATTTTTCAAAAGTAGAATGAACAATGGACAGGGCGCGCGACAAAAATGAAAAAAACAGTAAAATCGAACAGCCTTAAAAAATTCAATATTCGATAATCGATTTTACGAAAGAAGGTTTGGACAGGTCCTAAGCTTCGTAAAAAAGTTTCTATTTCTCAATCGGATCGGAGCCGAAAATGAGTACAATAGTACCTAACTTCTTCCGGAGAAGTTTTGTCCTATGGATAGAGTCAAAGACAGCAAAGAGCGCAGCACAAAGAGCAGACCTTTCTATACAGATATAAGGGTCAACATATAAATTTCCAACTGGAGAAGACAGTATCTAATATGTAAAGGTCATACAAGTACTTAACCTTTCCTTAAAAATTATGAGATATGTATGCGCGAGTTTGCGCGGGTGCATCGGTCATAATATCCTCCTTGCACATAGCATCAGGACCACCACCACCATGGACACTGACACTGCCACTGCCGCCACCACAACATCCATCGTCCTTCACAACGACGATGATGGCCGCGCAGTCACCACGATCTCCTCCGCCTCCTCCTCTTCCGCAATAGTCCTCGACGCCCTCCCCTACGTGGAGGCCCTCGACCCGAACTACGAACAATACGCGTTATCGCTCATCGAAGAAGAGTTGCAGCACGTCGCGACCGAACAACGACGGCGGCAGCAGCGCGACCCATCGGTAGACGGCGACGACGACGATGGAAAAAAATTATCTTCCGAAATTTTGGATTGTGCCAACGACGGCGTCAAGGAGCTCGATATGGCGGGAATAGTCTCCTCCTCCGAGATTTCCATTTTTATTGCAGATAATTTGGCGGGAGCGTCCTCCTCCATCTTGATCGCCGGCGTCGCAGGTGTCGCTGTCGCCGTCATCGTCGCTCCGCCCTCGTCGTCCGTAATTTTTTTCGGCGCCGCTCCGCCGCGAACTCCAACGCTGGAGGGGGATTTCGCAGCCTTCATGGTAATTTTGTTGCTGCGCGTCGTTCGGGTAGAGCCGGGGGTGGCGAGGGTTCCATTGCCGCCGCCGCTTCTTCCGGAAGGAGCTTTTCTTGTTGTCATTGTCGAGAAAGGCGAGCCTTGGGGAAGCTGGTTTAGGCGTAGGTCGCGTGACACCGCGCGCGTGTCAGCCAATTTTTAAAGTAGAGTGGTTCTAGCTTGGTTCTAGAGGTATCGGGTTAGCAAGACACGATTAAAGTCTCATTTTCGCGTGTTGCGATCTGCGACAGTCGGAGTCGGATTGTGATGAGACGGTGTCTGAATTAGGCTGAATCAAGGGAATCCCACAGGGCTGAATCTCTTGTACAACGCAATGGCAAAAAATGTCAATCATTTTTAGAAGAACAAAATGGAATGGGATGTGACTGCCCGATCCACGGTGTGCTACTTTACCTGATATGACATCCTTGCAAATCTGATATCAAGGTCGTGACCTTACTGAGTTTTGTTTTTTTAGATCAGATGCCTGCCTTACTTACTGCCCCTCAGCCGCTCCCCATCTAGCTTGCCCCTTCGCACGGCTCTCGCGCCATGTTTATTGTTTGGCCGTCATCTTCAGCGAACAACAGCTACAATATTGCATCGCCTAAATCTCCACGCCAGGTTATGCAACAAGCCTGCCATAACAGGGGTGGACTGGTATGATAGCGAGGGTGACTGGTAGCTAATCATCGCCAAGAAATCAAATCTCAGCGTCATGTCATCCATTTTTTACGTGCCAACATCAAAGTTCTCCTCTTTCCAAGGAGAAATTGACAAAATAGGCTAACAAAAATGTGGACATTGTTTTCAAAAATGCAGTACTCTACAAGGCTTAACTACCAGGGATGTGATGGAGCAATTTGTCTCAGCATTTTGCTAAATCCTAGCAAACTCTCCTCGTATCGCTACCTGCACATAGCCGCAAAAGCTCACGCGGCACAGAAGGGGGCCCTGTTGTAGTCAGGCATTTATCATTTGTCTACAATCGTCTATTTGCACTGAGGAAATACAAAATCCAATGCTTCACTATTGATTAATTTTTACTAAGCCAAAGTCACTCCTGTTGCCTTACATTAAACTCCCTCCCCGTGAGCTTTCTAGTGGGTATATGGCTGTTTACTGTGCCCTCTCTAAAACTAAAAGGTAACGAGATAGTATGATTATAGGCCCTTGTCCGCAAGGGTTGGACGCAGGTTACCTGCAACTCAGACATCATTACCGGTGGCTGATCTCATCTAGGAAAGACAAGGACAAGAATGACGGTGATCCAGGGCCAGGGAGCCCTGTCACCAGTTAATGTTTGGCCACCCCCCCCCCCCCCCNCGGCGGCGGCGGGGCGCCGATGGCCGCGGCGGCGTACGAGGCGCTCGTGGCGAGAAAGCGACGCGCCGCCGCCGACGGCGACGACGATGCCGCCGTCGCGTCGTCCTATCCGCCGTTCGCGATAAACCGTCCCGATCCCATGGCCGAACAGGAGGATGTCGTCGCGGCGAAAGAGGGAGACGTTGGCGTGGATCCGGACGCGCTCCTCGCCGACCTGAGAACCTCCGTCGAGACGTCCAAGATCCGGGTGGAGCAGGAGCGCGCGCGACTGGTGAACCTCGAGCTGCACCAGAACCTCGAGACGCCCGAGCGGTTCACCGCCCACGCGTCCCGATTGGAATCGCGGTACCTCGCCCCGACGATCGCGGCCGTGGAACGCCAGCGGAGGACGGTGGACGGGATCAACGCCACGCGCATGGAGGAGCAGACGCGAGCCGTCGGGAAGTTGGACGCGCTGGCGCGGAAGCGGGAATTGCTGGTGGACAAGAATCGCAGGTTGGGGAGGGCGTTGGCGGGTTTGGAGAGGGAGGTTGAGGGTTTGAGAGAGGACGCGGCTGTCAGATCGGAAGAGCAC
>JALLOY010000205.1:0-13393 GCA_036939835.1 Thalassiosira delicatula
CAATCTGAATTAGCTACTCAGAGTTGTTACTACCTTAGCTTTCTACGGTACTCTTCGTCCTTCCTCGGAACTTCGATGCTCCCATCAAAGCACCTCTATATCACATATGCTGCCATAGGAAGACAAAAGCAATCGCCCGCCTCCTTCTGTTGTCATTTGATGTCAGATGATAACCACATCATTCAACAATTTGAGGGTGCAATTAAGGCATCAGTGCAACTGTCGCAGCACGCAGTAGGCGCTGAACCCCGTGTCATTCCTGGTCCCCATGACACTATCGTGGAAAACCAAAAGCAACTAAATGATGTCACACGATACTCAACATAATTTGATGATGTATGGGTGCACTTGAGATGGCAATGCATCTACTGTAAACGAAAATTCAGATACCCTGTCACCACTCTGCAAGGTGCCTAATTTCATCCAATAAGTAGTGTCATCAAATGGCCCCAGGGGTGCAATTGGTTGAAATCTGTATTGGTTCCCCTATGGATCAAGCAACACAGTTATGCAGATAACACTCTTGATGATGTAATTGTAGTGCTAAAAATTGGTAGGTGTTGATTCTTCTATCGTGAACCCCGCGCAGTAAATAGGAATGGTGACAATGACAAATAGCAACAATCTGTTGCCACTCTCCACTGCAGCGCCCGAGAGTGCTGCATCTGATCATGTTGTCAAAGAGACCAAGGCAAGGAAGCCAAGTGCAAGAGGGTCATGTGGGAGAGTGCCATGGGCATGAGCAACGGCCTTACTGTCAGATGGAGGGAACGGGAACATCATGAATGGGTGGAACGTTATATTTTTGGGAGGTGTTTTTTTAAACTTACGGCAACAATAAGAACAATTAGTTACTGCTATTCTTTGAGGGACACATCACCAAAACCACCCCTATCCAGGCACAGCCCTGCCGCAAACAACACGGCGTCCTCCCACACTGTTGACATCGCCAACACCACTGCCCATGTTCCCTGTAAACCCCCTGGGTGGGAAGAATGTCACAATACCTGGTGTACGTCCTTAATTCTCAGTTGTCTCCAGCCGTTCTGATGAGGATGTCATCCGACCCCACAACAAGGGAAGCGGTGTTTCAAAGGTTTCCTGTGCACAAGGTGATGTGTACGCAGACTTACCCTTTGCCCCTCTGACTGAGGCTGCTGCTGCTTATTATCGAGGCACAAGTGAGGGAGGACCAATAGCACAAGGTAACTGTGGGGACAAATGCAAACACAGGAGGAGGATGTTCTCAGTTGGTGTACAACAAATCATTCAACCTGTCAACACAGCCCGGAAGTGACCGGGGGGGGGGGGGGTATTGACCTCAGTAGCATAGATGAACTTTTTTCCTAGACAATCACGTATCTAATATAGCTTACGCTAGATAGCGATACAACTTGTTTTTCAATCTTTACTTATTGAGTTAGGTAGATTAATCAAACCCTGAAACATCAATCACTTCACCAAGCACGAGAACATCACCATAGCCTATCCTAAATTCTCATACCCGCAAATTGAAAAAATCTTGAAGTGTTGTAGATATTTTCATTACTTTGAATAATACAATAACTCCTTATATTCACCGCACAATGTTTTGGCGCAAAGTCAGCTCATTTTGGGCGAATTGATGTATCAAATTGAAAAATCATACAATACGTTAAGATACACAAAACCAAAAAACAAACTTAAAAGCATCGTGGAGTAGGTACTACTTTATTGTTATGGGCGCGTCGCACATCACCATTAAAGAAGATGGACAATGGGACCAAAGATCAATACTGCCGTCAGTCCAGCGCTTGTAGCGCTGTCGCCACTGGATGACAGTGACAGATCCCGTCCAGTGGTACCAATGAAAGCTGGTGCCCTCACCTACAAGATATAGTAGATGGGGGGGCAGTGCGGTGTGGCTGTGTGGTCCACAATGACCGCGTGGTGCAAAGGTGGGAATCTTTCAGGATACTGCACTCCTGGAAGCAGGACGAGATGGGAGTGACACGATATGTGCCCGATCAGGTACCTCCTCCTCCTGTAACAAGTGGAAGAGGACAACAACACTCCATCATGGGCCCTCCTTGTTGAGGTGGGGGCCAATATCAACACACAATCCAAGTCCAGGGCCACTCTGGTGTTCTTTGCTGCAGGAGAGCGCATCTGGCATGACAAGGAGACTGCTGGGGCATTTGTCCGCAATCTTCTTCCATCCTCCTGGTGGTGGTGGCTGATGACAACCTCCTTGTGAACTTGACCTTTGTCAGAGGCGGTCTCACAACCTCTTGGTGGTGGTTACTTGGTTGAAATCTCCTTGCAGTGCAGCCTTGGCCTTCTGTGGCGTGATCTCCTTGCAGTTTTGATGGGGCTGCTTGGTAACAACATTTTTGTGGCCTTGTCCTCTGTGTTAATCTACTTGCAGGCTTTGGTGGCATCTATTTGGAATCAACCTCCTTTCAGTTGTAGCGTTTGACAGTGGTCTTCTTGCAGCCATTAACAGCTTTTCTGCTAACTGTGTGCCACTCCAATTTGCTAAAAAGTATGTGTTTTAACGCATGTACCCTTGTGGAGAAAAATGTATATATATATAGGAATTAATACAAATTAATACCTATGTTTGTAGCTAGTCACATGTCAATCACAGATAAATATTTACTGTTTCTATCAGAATGGTCTTTTTGGTAGCTATGAGCATAAACATAAATTCATTTTGTTTATAGCTTTTGAGCATTTAATCACGTGGATCATAGTAATATGATCGTAGAAAACAAAATAGAGCGTGTTTTGGCTTGTACCAGAGGAATAGAGTGCGAGGCGGCAACCATGACCATGGCCATCCGACGTCACAGCAATCCGTCCCCAGCCCTTTGCATTCTAAAAAGTTGGCTGATTGTTGTGTCTCTGTCTTTTGCTCTTGGATCTGCAGGGCGGGGGTTGGTATGCGCTGGTGCTAGGTCAGCGGAAGATGGCCCAACTAGAAATGATTGGGCCAAAGAGGGCCTGATCAAGACCAACGATGGTGCCATCAAGACCGGCTCTGTTGGCTGGATTCCTGGTGCCAAAAGCCACAAGGATGATAGATTACCATGAGCTTGGGGCCATTGGTATGGCCCCGTCAAAGCATTGCCTTGGCAGGGCAGTCAGAGGAGGAGCAAAAGGGCAAGGGCCCCAATGGCTTTGTGGTCATGTATCATTGGTGTCGTCGTGTTGCGCTGTTCTTGCTCTTGCCCGTGACTGAAAAGTTCAGCAAGACTAAAAAATAGCAATTAGATAAAGTTAGTATATAAACTAAATTGTTTTTTCACAAAGCATATCGCTGGCAACTAGATAGATACCTTTGGTACCTATGCTGAGCTGGTGTTGTAGCCATTCTTGCAGAGAATGTGGTCAAGAAAAAAGTACGGTAGAGATTGAACTCGCCGAAGCAAGTCAAATCGCATAAAGTTGACCGGTGAAGTTGATGGTATTGGTCAGGAGATGAACCCATGATCCCAGTAGCATGTACAGAGTGTTGTGCCACTGTGTCAATCAGATTTGTGAAGAGCTGAGCTTTTGTTTGATTTATGATAGTGCAATGTTTCTATGACGTTAACACTACCATTACCTACCTACAAATTAGGTAGGTCAAAGTGGGTGTGGTGCGCCCATAGCTGAAAAGCTGTTAAGCTGTGACTGCTTGGCAGTAACCTCCTTGCAATTGTGCAATTTGATGATAACATCCTGATAGCGGTTACTCTATAGTAACCTCCTTGTTGCATTGGTCTTTGTCGGCAATGTCCTTGTTGTGTTTCTGTGACAACTGTCCAGAAGTGGTATATTTGTGCATGTGGGGTCCGACAACCGGCTCCTTGCGGCCTCTTGATAGGGCTGCTTGGTCTTGGCCTTGGCTGGCAACTGTCTTAGAGTCATTGGTGGTAGCTGCTCAGACACAGCCTCCTTGCTGTTGTGGCCTTTGACAGCAAGATCCTTGGAGCCTCTTGGTGGTGGCTGCCTTGTGTGTAATATATTTCTAGTAATGCCTTTTGTTGGCCAACGTGCTTGTAGCTCCCTGGTTGTCCTGCTTAGCAGAGCACATCTCTTTGGCTTGCTGGTGACCCTTGGTCACAACATTTTGGTTTACAAGGAGGTGAGTTGCCCGTTCTGTGAGGACTGGCACATGTTCACCCAATATTTAGCAATTAGTACCACTAGTATTCGTGGATTGTGGTGGCCTCCTCTATGGTACTCCTGTCCGCAGCTCCTATAACCTCTTTGAGGCAGTGACAACAGCAGAGCCAAAGCATCCTTGGGGACACTCCTTTCATTTTTAGTCTAAGTTAGTGTATTAATATTTCTAATGAATTTCTACAGTTAATAATTAATAGTATATACATTTATAAGTCTCTAGATTTATCAAAGAGTGACTATACATATCAATTCAGGCTGTTTTTTGGTGATTTTTGGCTCAGTCACTAGTCATATCCCGTAAAAATGACGTAAACTACAAAGCTTTCATGGATGACGATGATTTTTCAGTGAAGTATTAGCTGTAGATTCTAACAGTACATATAAATATGCCAAACAATTTTCATAGAGATCGGCAAAAAAATCCTGGCCGGTTTTACCATTGTGGGGGCTAAGTCCAGAACTTCCAACATGCCTTTGACCATCCCATTCCTTAGTTTGTATACAAAGCAAAAGAGACAAAAGTTTGATGAGATGAAAAATAAAAGAAGGATCCAATTTTTGACTCACCATCCATTCCCTGTCTGTACGGCACCGCTGTGTTCTATCCCTCTTCCCAACCAACATAGTGTTGCCGGCTTCATTCATTATAGTTGCATTGCAATATGCTTGAGTTTTTTGTTTTGAATTTTGCTACTGCAATCAATTAATGAGGGAGAGGACAGATGTGTGTTGATGCTCTGCTTGTGGTCTGGTCAGGCAGATGTGTGGATGTGCTGTTTTTGGCATATAGTATACGTACGCATATAACCGCCCATGCATACCACACAGTACCAGACATCCAAAGGAATATGTAATGATTAGCCCCCTGTATGTCTTAGTACAGGGTTTGTTCTGGTGATGTTACCTTTCCAAGTCCCACCCAACCTCTGTAACTTAGTCCTTGTGATTGTCACCAGAAAACATTGTTAAAAGCGGATTCCGGTAGAGAATCCTGACGGAAAATTCACACTACCTTGTGGATGGGTCTACCCATTTCTGTATTGACACATGACCCACAATGGTGGTGACATCCATGACTAGGGCCATTGGTGATGAGGCTCCAAATGATAACTTTCAAACCCTACATCAGAGAGGAAATGTGCAATACTTAATTTTAGGGCTGGCATAACGGTGTCATTGTTGGTATCATCAACTTGTTGTTGGCTTTGCTATTGGTGTAATTGTTGTCAGATGCATTATCCTTTGTCTCTGGGGTTGAAAATATCTCACCATAATTCACAAGGAGGAATCAATATTCAGATCTGTAGAAGGAGGCCTGATAGAGTCAGGATAGGGATTGTTTTGTTTAATAGAGTGGTATGATATCAAAAATAAAGATTGTTAAATAGCAATGGTGACAATATGTACTCAATAAAAATAGTGGTTTCTTATGTTTACTAGGGGGGGGGGGTGGGACTTATATAGGACTAATTCCACCGGTCATGTATTCCCCTCTTAGTAACGGTTTCCTCTTTTTTGGTGGATGTCCAGCAGACAACGCTCATATTCAACAACTATTCTATCTTCCACTTCCTCCCATTGATAAATTAAGCTCATTTGGTGTGAACCATATCCTCCCATTGTGTGGTCAACCCTGTCTCTTCCACCAGGTTAATAGACAATTGACCAGGAGGGCACACTCCTTCCCCTCTTGAGAGTGTACCCCTGTGGGCCATTGGCGAGCAAGCATGCCCACCCCATTCAATGGTATGCACAATGAGTTGAATAACGCATGTTTATTTTCCCATTTCATTCACAATTATTTGAATGATGCATCATTGTCAGTTCAGGGATCCACAGTGTGGTGTCCTACTCCTCATTCGGCGGTAGTGGTGGTTCCAGGGAGGTGTGTTGACACTCCGCTACAGACATTCTGTCCCCCATGTTGGTGACAACAGTGTCCCAGTTGACATCAGTCTCTTCCACATGTTGCACAACTGACGCCTCAATTGCACGCTGGTAGTAAGGTAGGCTGCCAAACTTCTCTGTGCATCCTATTGTTCTAGATTGTTGACAGTAGCCCTCCGTACTCTCCCTATTCAGCACCCCCACTTCCCTCCAGGAAGTTATCAAGCATCAGCAGGCGGTCTATATCCCCTATCATATTGCATCTCACAGTCGTGGCCGTCATGCACACACCCCATCCACCTCCTGTGTTAGTTCAAGCATCCTCTTACAGGCCCATGCGTATTTGTGGGCAGTCAGATGGGGCAACAAGCGGTAGAACCACTCAAAGAGAGACCATTGCTCAAGGGGCAATTATTGGTTGGCAGAAGGAAGAGGAGATGTGAGCCTTGCTGGCTGACAGGGGCACCATGAGGATGAGGGAGGCATAGGCCTTCTTTGGGGAGGCGGCAACCATGGTCAGTCTGCCTGTATTCAAGGACACTTCGGCTGTGGCGGATAGGGGGAGCCCTGGGGGGGGGGGGGGGCAGCTGCACAGTTGTTGAGTCCGTCAATGCAACCAGGGTCTTGATTCCTGCTAAATTCGTGGTCGCTTGAGATAATTCTCATTGTGTGTTGCCGGCATTGACCGAACCATCATTGGCAACCAAAGACTGGATGCCAAGGTTTCTCGCATCTTTTTGACGTTTCCGTCCTCTGCCACACCAATGACAGGGACTCCACTATCATCAACTCAATCTCCGGGTCTTTGGTTGGTGTCAGCTCAGGTTGTTGATTGCCCTCAGCTTGGTGCTGGCTGGCAGGGCCTTTAGTACAATGTCTTCTGTGGCGGCTGCCAACAGAGGAGCATCCCTCTTGACATTAGTCACACCTTACTTGATCTGTTTATTGAGAAATTCCTCTTTGCCATAGGCCCCTCCCTGATCCGTGGTGCCATCCGTGGCAGTCATTGTCACAGTGGCTGTCAGCACACCCGTCCCTTCCTCCCCCTCCACTATGGTGTCCTTAACGGCGTTTACCATATTGGTGATGGCCTCCTCCTTTGGGTGTACGTTGATCCTTGACAGCAGTATGTGACAGTTAGTCATCTGTCCCCGCCTTCCTTTGCGGCCTCCTCATTTGGGTGCACATTGACCTCGTCAGCCCTGTCTGTTGGGGACCTTTTGATTTCTACCGATAGCCTTGATTTGTGTCGTCTCAGAAGATTGTTGATCTCTAAAGATACATTTTTTAATCTTGTTGACGAGTCTAATACCACAATTGGTATAATTCCATGTAACATCAATCATACCTACCACGTACTCAACTACAGTATAAATACTTAGCCTTTCATCTCTCTGAGAGTCCGAATTTCCAGGTATTCATCTATTGTCACCAATCACACACATATAGACAAAGCTATGCTGTAATATTGCCAAATATGGCTTGTGTTTTGCTGATGTATTATACCTTCTAACATCCGTCCCTGGTCCTCTCCAGTTCATTGCTGTTTGTGTTGTCAGTGACTACAGGCTGGGAGCAGCTGCCGCTGAGATTAGAGTGGCTTTGGATACGACTACTTATGGTTGCAACATTGGCGTCAGCAGCAAGACTAGCATAGTGTGACCAGCAAATGGGCTACGACGACAAAAACTGCTAGAGCCGACATCAGTAGTGGCATTGATACCATCAGTTGAAGGAGACAGTGGTGGATGTACCACAGCAGTGTCAGCACCATCATTGTATGTAACATCAGCTATATTGCTGGTGGCTATAGTTGTGGCTGTGTTTGCTTGTTGTGGTGGTATTGGTAACAGACAAGTGTGTTGTTTTGACAAATACAATTCATAAGATGATTTACAGTATAAAACAATCCCACAAGGTTTCATAATCCTTGATGAACCTGCAAATAATTGGCGCTGTAACACAGAGGCCAGTCAATGTTGACAACAGCAGATGTAACAGCTGTGACTGTGGCTGTGGCTGTAGCCACGATTGCTTTCAGTACCGGCAATAGTGGTTGCTGCTGGCATTTACAAACAACTGCAGCAGCACTTTGGAGATTACAGCAGCTGGAGTTGCTTTGTAGTGGAGGGGTAGTGGTGGTAGGTATAGGAGCAGCAGTTGCTACAGTTGTGGCTGTAACTGCAATTGCTCTGGCAGCAATCTTGGTATCATTGACAGTGGCAGCAACACAACATCACAGCAGTTGGATACAGCGGTTATTGCCGGCATCAGCAACATTGGTGGTGTGGCATTGGCGTCAACGTCATCATCAGAGGTGAAACTTATAGAGCAGTTGACTGCAACAGTTGCTGCCAACGTTGGCAGCAGAAACGTTGTTGGAAGTGATAACATCAGTGCCTGCTTGTAGTGGAGGTAGCAGTAGCAGTGGTGTGAGTGGTGGCGTGCCAGCAATATCTGTTTATATTGTTGTGGTTGCATCTATGATTGCTCCTGGTATGAGTATTGGTATGATCAGTGTGAAAGTTATGTTATAGCAGTCAACCGCAATGTTTGCGGTAGGTATTGGCATTGGTGGCAATGGAAGCATCATTGAAGGTGATAGAATGTACCTCCTTGCAATACCAGCAGTGGTGGCAGCGGCAGCACTGGTGGTGGTGGGTCAGCAGCAACTGCTACTATAGTTATGGACACAGTTGTGATTGTTCATGGTGGCGGTATTGTAATCATCTTAAGTGACAGAGTCAATATAGCGGTTGAATGCAATAATTGATGCTAGAATTATCAGTATTGGCAACAGTAGCATTGTTAGAGGTGACAGCAGCTGCACTTGCTTGTGGTGACGGCTGTAGTAGTAGTAGCAGTGGTAATGGGTTGGTAACAACAGCTGTCATATTTGCGGTTGTAACTGAGATTGCTTGCAACAGTGACACTAGCTTCATCAGTAGTGATATCATCAATGCAAAACTCAACTACATCAGTTGTTGGCAGCATTTTGATAATAGTGGCATCATCAGAGGTGATAAGAGCAGATCTTATTGCAACAGAGACAGCAACACTGACAGCAGTAGTAGTTACAGGTAAGCAGCCACTACTTCTACATCTGTGACTATAACTGTAATTGTTTATATGGCAACAACACTAGTGCCACTGGTATGTCAGGTGATGTCAACAGTGGCAGAAATGGAAAATGATCCTACTCAAAAATACAATTCAACAGTCATTCTGAATGGTTGCCAAGAATACTCATACTGCGAATTAGGGAAGCAGTACATGTTCAGGAGACGGTGACTGGTGCCAGAACAGTAGTAGACAATGAAGTTGACCCCAAATGAGCAAAATTCTTATTGTAGTAAAGTGACTTAGAGATTGAAATGTGATGAAATAGGTTATGGTATGACAGGGGCAGAGAAGTTGATTCTTCACAAGTTGCACCTATGTAAGTGTATTGGTCTCAATATCTTGGTGTTCATCTTTAAGGGACAAAAAGGGTAATATTTACTCCAAAACTTGATATTCAATGAGTTTTGGCACTTTAGCTATTTTGATACCAACTACAATAAACACAAGGTACAAAAGATGAAGAATGCACAAGAGCAAAAAAATTGGAGCAAAAATAAAGATCCCCTCTGTGTTATACTAGGATACATGCCACTGAAGAAATTGTTGATTTTTACAAAAAAGGCTACCTAACAGAAAATACGACTTTATACCAGATGTACTAGGCCAAAGTAGATTTTTGAAAAAAATTCTTGTACCAAATCAATTTCATATAGATGTAGCTGCTTTGTAAATCTGAATAAAATTAGGTGGGATGGAAAATTGCTTTGTGGGTAGATGTGGTATAGACAAATTGTATGGTTACAAGCAAAAACCGCTGGTAAACGTAAATAATCATTTGAACGTAAAATATGGCAATGCGTGATGAAAAATCCCAAATGTTTGCAATGGGTTTTCACTGCATGAATGAAATGTTCCTGCAAGTTTGGAGAAATAAAATTCAATTTAAAAATGGCTTAATATTTGGAACGGCCTTATTGACCTACACGAGTTGACATACTTAGATGTAAAGGATCACTAACAGAAAAATTAGATTTCTATTCACTACAACTCATCTAAATCTCATGGCAGTGATTAATCTCCAGAATGTCTTTATTTCCTTTAGACGCATCTCTCTCTAATAATCCTTATTTCTGAGCAACACATGAATTGATCCTTTATTCTCAATTATTGTTTCATTTTTACACACGACCGGGGCTGGAGTGCCTGAGATGTCTGCACGCTTATTACAACCACTATGGATATGGATATTCCTTGGCCATAGGGACACTGTTCATGTTCAGTGTCATTGTATCCCTCCTAGCCAGGGTTGCATCACACCCCAATCAAAGACAACCCCCCCCCCCCGTGCTTGATTGTGGCTGATGGGATTTCCTGTCTACTCTATCCTGCTTGTGAGAATCTTTGTGGGTATCAGTCTGGTGCCGGCACATTCTGGATCTGGGAGAGACAACACAGAAACATCTTCCTGATACAGTGGGTAATGTCTAGCATTTTTCTTGACCCAATTTTGGTGGAAGAGCTGCTTCAAATGATTCCTAGCATTAATATAGCCCACTCCAACTGAGTCTTTCCAGAGGAGGAGAATGGGGACAGCGGTCACCAGGGAGTCAAGTTAAATGCAAGCAACAGCCAGTACAACACAAGAGATATTCTCTTCTAGCTGGGACAGCTAAGGACACTGACCAATAGAAGGCCTACAAGGTAGGAGTCAATACATACCATCATATCCTGAGTACTACAACGAAGTCTATTTGAGAGAACGCTTACACAGGATAAAAAGAATAGGCTATTGTAGACTCCTATAGGAATATTACATCTATCCCTGGGATATGAGGTATACATGAGCAGAACGACCAGTAACCACTGCACAATCCAGGCAATCATTACCATGGTGATTGTTGCTGCAATTTAATGAACCTGTCAATTCTTATCGAGGAATCCATCTACAGCCGTCTTGAAGAAGGGTTGAATGACAGCGGTTAGCAAAAAATAAGCAGTGACTAAAATATTAAGTAGAGATTATGTGGTGACGATGAATGATTTATCTGCCAATTTTTGTGATAGCTCAAATTGTGTAGATGGCACCATGGCTGTTCTCCACGGTAACTAAGTTACCAATTCCTTCTAAAGACATAGTGGGGAGTTTCGGAAACTAATTTTAAATATCAATTTATCATTGTCTAAGCATTTACTGCACCTTTGATTGATGGCCAAAATTATATGATTTGTACGCCACATGGTCCTTGTTGACCACACGGATGAATCACATTGTAACCCCACCTAAGGTACGTAAGGGAGGGCATCATCTTTCTGTAGTGTCACTGGATGCTATATGTTGTCAAGGGGTGACCGCGCTAGAAGCATCAGACTGACAATGGTACTGGGTGTTGGTATCATTGTCAATCTTTGGCGATGGCAATGTGTGATGTACCATATGCCAACCTAAAACTAGTAATATGAAAACTGTATTGTGGGTCTTGTTTTCTACCAATTTACTGGAGTACAGTGAACTTCAGTGTTGCCTCTTCACACTTAAATTGCGAGGTCTCTATCCATAGAGAGGAGGTAACGTTCAAATCAAAGGCTTGTCCGGCAGTAGCTTCATTCAATAAGGATTCTACACAACTAATGGATTTAGGGCGGCATATAGCACACAAGGGTGATAATTAGGTTTAAATATTGTTGATGTGGATAGGCTTGGCTAACAAATTATCTAGGATATTAGCACACCAAAATAGAGTGTCAGATTTTTGGGTTTTTACCCAGCAAAATGTCACAGCTAGGGAAAAAGGACTCACAAACAATCTTCCATGGGTGACAGGCAGAGCAATCCTAGCATGTCATGGAATGTCCTGGAGGAGGGCAATTATCTTGTCATACAAATAGCATCACAATCCTTGTGACTCCCTTGATTGCCATGAACAGATATCCGACTCAATGTCCTATTACTCCTCTGGATGACACATGTTTTCCTAACTTGCACTATTTGCACAACTCAGCTCAAGTACCCCAAAATTTGACAAAAATATTTGGACAAGGTCAAAACGGCAGATAGTAAGTAGTACTAACACTAAGTCGACCCGGTACCAAAAACCAATATCTTGCGTGCACATGGACACGACAAAGGGTATTTTTGAGGAAACATTAAAAAACAATGGGCTGTTTCTGCTTCCTACGTATGAGTAGTAGTAATAGTACATTAATTGTTGTGATGTTTGATAGCCAGGAGTGGAACAATGAGCATCTATGGCACAACCCGAGCAACCATTGCCATGGATATGGCTGCTGAAATTTGAGGTATCTCTTGATTATTATCAACGGAGGCGTCTAAGGCTGCCTTGACAAAGGGCTGGCTAATGGTGATTAGCAAGAAATTAATCAGCAACAAAGAAAGTATCAAGTAAATATTAGATGGTGAGATGAATTTATTCATCCGCCAAATTTGCTTGACAAACAAATTGCGTGGGTGACGTAATGGCTGTTCTCCGCGGCTACTAAGCTATCAATGCCTTATAGTGGCATTGAATGGCAATAATGGGGAGTTTCTTATAATAATTCCAATTAAAAACCTACTATTACCCATGGGTTTGATGCAATGTCTATCGATGGCAAAAATAGCATACATGTTGCGCCGTGTGGTGATGACCTTTTTTCCTAGAGGTGGGGAACCATCTATCGTTTTGCCTCTTTTGTTTTAGGCACCCCCCGCAATATACAATACTAAGTCCTACACATGTATCCATCCCATATACCATCCTTCCCCCAGAATGAATGGTTTGCCATTCGACCTAATTTTTGGACCTCTAAAAACAATAGACTATATTAGTCACCTACATAGGACTAGTATGTCGGTCCCTGTGATGTTTGGGCATTGGGAGCGGAATGATGAGTGACCATGGCACGATCCGTGCAAAAAGTTTGAAACTTCTGCAAATGAAGTTGTAGACGTTTTGGCTGGCCTCCGCCACTACCAATCCAAAGATGCCCCAGCAAGGCATTGGATGGCAATAGTGGGGTATTTTAACTAATGTTAACTATTAAGCTATCATTGCCTAAGTGTTTGGTGTGACGTCGATTCATGGTCAAAATACCATGACGGTCGTGCCGCGTGGTCCTTATTGACCACGCGGCCGAACCACGCTACTCCCTCACATATGTCGCATAGGTGAGGGCATCAGCTTTTATGGTAGGAGGTCCCACCAACCGGGCATGATTTTTTCAAATCCAATATTATCTGACCAAACTTCACATACCCCTTCAACTAGCTCACAATATTATGTGGAAAATTTTC
>JALLOY010000206.1:0-13098 GCA_036939835.1 Thalassiosira delicatula
ACCTCGAAAAATACGAGGGGTGACACTCAATTTTGCGTAGACGTACGTAGGACTTGCATACGTACTTTTGTGGTATCAAGAATTGGGAGATCGGTCCCAATTTACAATTAACATGAAGGTAGAGTAAGGGTATTCATAAATTTCAAGTAAATTCTTCATTCAAGTAAATGGGGAATTAGCAGAATTCTGTGCTAGCTGACTATCCTGTCTGAGCTTTTCCTTTGTGTTGGGGGAGCATCACTCACATTTGCACTTCTTGGCAGATCCCCTGATTGCAAGAGGAAGTCCATGACTCTGACAACGTCGGCAGGTGAATGCTATAGGCAAGGAATGCCCAGAACGTGCTGTTGCTGAGGCGGTAGTCAAACAATGTGCTGTTGCAGAGGCAGAAGTCATAGAACATTCTGTTTCAGGGGAATCAGTTGAACAATGTGCTGTTTCAGGGGCGACAGTCACTGCTCCAATTGTAGAAGCACACGCGGCACCTTCCATTGATGGCTCATTCAATCTCGCTCTACTGACTTCTGCTGGGCGGTCTGTTCCTGCTGCTCTGTCTTGTGACAATACGGAGGAGCTAGCTTTCGCTGGTGATAAACGATCTCAATGCTTGTCCCAAAACTCCAGTGGAAGAATCAGATTGGCCACCACTGACCGTTGAGCTAGTGTACTTGTCTTAGCAAGATATTTCCTATTTACGTTGTGTACATTATGAGATGAGGATGATCCTCATCTCATGCTGATCCTTATCTCAGGATCAGCTAAGGCAAGTAACTAGCTTGCGTGGTACATTGGCTAAGGTGGAGGTGTGCTGAGTCAACGATCGTCATTGGCTTGGCACACCTCCAGGTGGAACCTTACTGGTTATGGTTCCACGTGGAAGAAGTCGTGGTCTGACTCTTGGTAAAACGGGGAGTGGGCGCCCACGTTTGTAGTCCACTACAGTTTTCCCAACACAGGCAACTGCCACAAACCAACAAAAGGTTCTTTCTTTGCTGAACAAGATCAAGCCAAGCCTCTCGATATAGAGTTGACGACCAATGTGAGCAGTCAGAGAATGTGATTGACAATAAGACGAACTACAGCCACAACCCGACTGGCCACCAGCAACCTCCCTCCTCTTCTTCTGGACCTTGGAGGGTACACGGCCGGACCTTAACTATTTTGCCACCAAGCGCTTCCTCCGCCGACAATTCGCACTTCTTTCTATCATACTAGCACGTGTCTGGTTCTCTTGTGTCTGGTCAACAGCAGGAGGATATCAGCCCGCCCACCAGATTTTAGAGCTCCTGTACTTTTCTGTCAATTTTTTGGTTTCTGATAGTTCCAAATGATTTCATGGGGGACTGCAAACTTCATATTATTTAATGGGAGACTAATGCTACACCGCACGTAAATACATTGTTCCTGCCGTTGAGGGGCATCCATTTTGGCGCTGATGGTTGTGATGTGTATGGTGGGATCCTCACTGTCCGTCCTTTGCACCGCGGCTCTTTCCACATTAGACTGGCATTACGTCTTCCGGATCATACTTCTTGTCTCAATGACAAAGATAGGGGATATTGTGACGGACAAACTGCAACTAGTCTTACTAGTCTTAGACCACCAAAAACCCAACGCTCAAACGAGCTTATATATTAAGATTGATCGTCTACACTCAAAACTCTCTCTTGCACTCCGGCAAGACGCCAAAAAGTACCCCCATATTTTTGTGCACATGTGCACGGACTTCTGATGTGTGGTTGTGTAACATACAAAAATGATACAAAACACATTTTTAGCTCACAACATAAATTTCCCAGCTTGCGCCAAGGTTTGTAGAACTCCAATCAAGTCAGAGTTCGGCTCAGCTCACATATTCTACTAGATTCTAGAACTTGAGTGAAAATAATAAATTCAAACAGGATTATCTATATTGTATATCTACACAGCTAAATGGACAGCAAAAGGAAAGAATACCAGCCTTCAATCTCAATCAAAAGTTCTCAGTCCTAAGAGTTCCCCTTAAAGATCATCACTTGACATTGAGACGGTCCGTGGTTGATCGTCAGCGCGTTGACCTTTTCCAACGTCATCGTTTACATCCTCCATGAGGACAGAATCATTCTCGTTAAATTCCTCTTCTGCAACTGACAAAAATTCATCAGAATCGGAGTATTGTTCCCCCAAGGATTCTAAAAGGTCACCACCACCACTAGAATAACCTTGGTTCTCCTCCACGCTATCTTCTTCCATGTTAATTTCATCGGGCTCCTCATCTGCAGCATTTGTCTCCCCTTCAGAATCATTGTCTTCATCTTCATGTTGGACATCATCATCGCCATCCATCAATTGCAACATTGTTCTCAGGCCTGGAAGCGTTGATTGGTTTTCAAAACGCTCAGCCGAATTGTCATTGTTTTGGTCACCAGCGGCTCCTGCAAGATCCAAAAGATCGGACAAGTCTTCCGCGGCCATATCTTGCTGCCTAGCATTCTCATCTTGGCGTTCGTGTTGACTAAGTAGCAAGTTCAGGCGAGACTGCCAGCGACGTGCCAAAAGACGATATACTGCCTATGACGCGCAAATGTGATGATGCCAATAAACGTAAGATATCACGACCCGTTGAACATGCAGTACTGGTTACTTGTCACACCACTCACCCTTTCCCTTTCTACAGCCACGCGCCTTTCTTCGGCTTCTCTGCATGCCTTCTCTGCTTTGGCAACCTTGGCTTTCTCTTCCCTGAGTCGCCGCCTTAGGTAATCAGCCTCATTCTGTTCTGGCTTAAACCATTTCCGATGAGTATAAGATAATACCTAACAAGTCAAAATGTTAGATCTAGCTGAGATACCTTACTGTACTCCATTTCATGATGCACTAACGACCTCACCTCAAGCCACAAATACTTGGGAAGTATCGCTGCTACGTTGAATCGCTCTTCTCTTGAAGGCACTCGAGGAAGTGGCTGAATAACTTCTGAGTTTGAGCACATCAACAGCTGCATGCTAGCACACTTGAATTCTGTCGGATAGCCACGTTGGTCTGATGGGTTCCATACAGTTGCAGGAATGATGGTTTTCACAATAGGACTCATGACGAGGGGAGCAAACCTTACACCAGACAATATTTGTGATGTAAATTCTTCATTCAATCCAGTCAGTGATGAATTATCAGTTTCTGTTCCCACGTTATGATCATCTTCTAATTCTAGGGAGATGTTGCCAACACGAACAACTTTGACGAGTGCGTCGTCGGCTAGCGAGTAGTACAGCGACAAATCCGAGGCAGGTGAGTAAACGGAGTAGTAAATATAAAACGTTTGCACATCATTTCAACATACCTGGCCCAACGAGGATTCCTCCTGGGCTTAACAGTTTCGTGATGTTAGCAAGATCCTCCTTGTCGACGGCTGCCCCAATATAAATTCGATCGAAACCAACAACACTTTCCCCCACGTCTTTGAGTATGTTCAGACCGTTGCCCTTAATGATTTGGATGTCAGCAGTGTTATCCATGAAGTGAAATATTGAGATTTCGTTCTTTTCTTCTACCGTGTTGCTCTTCCATTTTGCAATAGATGCCTTACAATGTTGAATAACATCCGTATGGAGCTCAACCCCTGTTGACATAGTCGTGTCAAGCCGAAGGCAGAATATGATGATATACAAATGTAATAGCACAGTCGAACACAACTGATAGTTGCGTACCATAGTTGAGAGAGTTCGTCCCAAGAATTTCAGCAGCAACACAAGAAATGTATCCGGTTCCACTTCCAATATTCAAAAAGGAGATGGAAGAATTAGGGACGAGATCTAACGCCTCAATGGCTGATCCATATATATGAGGAGCGGAGATGTGGACATTGCCTGCTTTCAATGGCTGGTCTGAGTGAGCCATAGATTCGTTTTCCTAGGGAAGTCATGAATCAACAATGATTGAGTGGGAGGCAGCAATAGTAAGAGGATTTTGCAAGTGTCTGCATTAATGCAAGGACGGTGTCATTCGTACCCTGGGAACAAAAAACTTGCGGTCCACGCTTCGGAACCCATCCTCTACATGATCGCTCGAGATGACTCCAAATCCTGAAAAGATAAGTTTCCATGTGAAAGTGATTGCAAAGGGATCGCAGCTGATTAATGCAGCAGTGATAACGAATAAAATATTATCATGAAAATGAGAACATCTACGATTCCACCTCATGATTGCTTGCATGGGCATATTATGTACGTGCACGAGTGTTGGGTATCAACGGACGGATTTTCCCGTGAACAATTGCATCAGCATCATGGATGCCAGGATGCATTGCATGAATGACGCCACCGAATTCGTTTGCATCCACGGCACAATCGTGGTAGAACATGGGTAACCCTCCATGCGCATGGCGGTTGCTCCTAATTATTTCCCATTGACTCGGAAAAGCATCCGCAACAATTCGGAAGAACGAAATGCGATCACGAGTTCATCATGTCGCTTTGACGGATCGACGCATTAAGTATCATTATTTGCAGATCATGTTGCACTGAACGGCTAGGGAACACACGACTCGTGCAAAATGATGACAAACAATATATCGTGCCAAAAAACGAGGCTTACTCTTGAGCTTATTCACCATATCGGTGTTGTTAGTGCCACTGCTTCGCCACGCCATGCTTGGCAGTATCTTGTTGGTATCGTCAAACGAATACTTGTCGGCTTGCTGGTAACTTTATTGATAACAATCAATTGTGCTTCTAGAGGCGTCCAAAGTTATCGAAACTGTTAGAACAAGGAAACGAATTTGAAGCACAGTAGTGTTCGTCGAAGTGAGTAATCAACGAACAAGTGATAGCCGGCTGCGTAGGTATGGCAACTCAGTTCTCATGGTGTAAGTTGGTGTAAGTGAGATTTTTGTTCTTCGATCGATTTCCTCAACCTCAACCTCTCGCTCGAGGTAAAGTACGATACTATCGTATTGTTGGATACGATACGATATCGTACTACGATACTCCTAAGTAGGACCTCATTGTGTACTAAAATCTAAATGGTGCACCAATCGCACCAATCGGGCTGTAAGCGGACGTACGTATTATATTTTGTAGTATTCACCCGCCCAGGATCGCCGAGAGGAAGACGAAGATCACGCGGCACCATCGTAGATAGGCACACGGAAGCGGCAGATTCGATAGTAGCAACGGCATCGTTGCCGCAATAGCACGCATCGGGCCCTGCATATTAGATGATAGCAGCTCATGGGTCTAGCAGACACAACACGTTGCATCAGACGAAGATTCGAGTCATTCAATAGACCGAGCTTTCTGTTTGACTGGCCAATGGCAACGGGGCGGGGCCCTCGTCATTCCATCCGATAGCGTATCGCTATGATCAACGCGAGACAAATGAATAAGTATTTTTGCACATTAAATTAGTTGACCATGGGACGAAAGCACCGCTCGTCGAGCTTGGGCCTAGCGCCCAAACCAACGCCGGCATCGGCGCCGGCCTCCTCCCAGACAATCGATCTTGCAGCCTGCACCGCCTTGGCGGGGCGCTTCGTCCATGAGAAAGATGGCGACGGAAGAACGTCGTTGCACCGGGCCGTGGAGGCCGCCTCATCTACCTCAGCTGCGTTGCAAAATGAGGATGAGAAACTGGACGGTCTCTCCTTACTGGATTCTCTGCCCGCTCGGATGCGGGAGCTGGATGCAGCAGGGGGCAACAAGCAACAACCCTCCCATCTGCACAAACTGATGCTGGCATCCGATGAGGAGAGCGGGTATACCCCGCTACATGCGGCCATTTTAAGGAGGGATTTTCTGACGCTGCTGGTGTTGTTGAAGCATGCCTCCTCCTCAGAAGCGAGGAGTGCAAACACGAACAACAATGCGCAACTGCTCCATCCTCTTCGACTGCTGGCGGGAAACTTGTCTGGAGACAGTGCCATGGGGGAGAATGCCTACGAGACCATGAATACACTGGCTGCTTCGGTGGATCACGAGGGGTTGTCCCCCCTGCACCTTCTGGGGAGAACCTCCTCCTCGGGGCTGGAGCGGTGCCGACGAACATTGAAGTGGAAGAGCTTGCGCAAGATGTGGAAGAGGCACGGATCATCATCCCAACAGCAATCAGAGAGTGTGAACAACATCGGCAGAGAGAACCCAATGCGGCGACGGAGAATGATCTCCTTTGGGAATGACCAGGAATTGGATTACGAAATGGAGCCAGAGAGAGGCGAGGAGTGGGAGAGGAGGGGAAGGAGTGGCAGTTTCATTGTGAATTTGGACGATGGCCATCATGACGAGGATGTAGAAGAGCAGAATGCCAATGGGAGGAACAATGACCTGGTTCCGTTGGAGGATGTCAACTTCAACGCCTTGTCAATTGATGGAGGAGGAGATCAGCAGCAGCAGCAACATGAGCAGGCAAAACCAGCAGGCAAGCAGTCTCAGCCTTCTGAGAACGATTATGGCTGTGAGGTCCTGACCTTCGGCCGCGCCGACCACTGCGCCCTTGGCGTGCCCCAGTTCGCCTCCGGTCGAATCCGCGAGCGAGGAGATGATACCTTCTCCACGTCGTCGTCAACAACTAGCTACAAGCCCAAGCGGGTCGAGACTTTTGCCTTAGGCGAATTACGACGGGGATGGTCTTCGGATCAGAATAGGGGGCCTTCAAATAATGCCAGAACACTGAGGGAGCGAGACATGGTGGATTCTCCAGCAGTGGCCGTGGCAGCCTCATCACATCACACCCTCGTCGCCACCCGCTCTGGACAATTGTTTTCGTTTGGCTTGGGCAAGGGTGGACGTCTCGGCACTGGCGATGAGCACCACCGACCATTGCCCACACGTATTTTAGGACCACTGACGAAGCGAATCGTGGCCAGCATCGCAGCAGCGGAGAATCACAGCTTGTGTTCGACGAGTGAGGGGGCGGTGTATGCGTGGGGTGCCAATGGATTTGGCCAACTGGGTATTATGTCGTCTTCCAGCCGAGATGTTGATGTTGACGGTGGTGGGAGCATTAGCCGTTTATCGCCTAGACGAGTGGAAGGGGGGCTGAAACAGTCGTTTGTTGTGGCAGTTGCCGCAGGTGACCGTCATTCTGTGGCGTTGACGAAACTTGGAGAGGTTTACTGCTGGGGAGACAACCGGTCTGGGCAGTTGGGAGCATACTCACCGACACTGGGGGCGGGAGGGAGCTCACCCGCCTCTCACCTATCTCAGACGAATGGCAAGTGTAGCCACCAACCCCAACGTGTGGAGGGGCTGTGGTCGGCCCAACCACGAAGAAGAGCGATTGCCATCGCCGCTGCCGAGTTCTCCACCCTCGTGCTGACTATGCCACCTACTGTCGTCTCAGGGGCGTCGTCCCTGGTCTCACTGCCAGCGAATGTAGTGTATAGCTGGGGGCATGGCAATCACTCGCCCACGCGCGTTGGCTTCCCGTCCTCTCCATCAAACTCTAACGCCTCCACCTATTCGAGGTCTACATGCATCAACCCCATTGCCATCGCTTGCGCAAAGTACCACAACGTGGCCATCACCACTGATGGGCGGGTCTACACCTGGGGACTACACTCCGATTCGCTAGGTATTGAGAAGATTCCTACCGAGCAACTTCAAAGATCTAATTCAGACTGCTGGGCCACCGCCTCCGCCTCCAAACAGCGTCCGCGAAGCAACAGCCAGACCTCCTCGGTGGCCATTTCCTCCCCACAGCTTGTCGTGGGTATGCTCTCTGAAAACGGCGGTGGGAAGGCTGTTGCCGTTTCGGCATCAGAAAGCCACACCGCCGTTGTCACATCAGACGGACATTTATTTACCTGGGGAACCAGCCATGGCAATGACGTTATGGGCCACAAGGGGGTGCGATGGCAGCCCAGCCCGCGGAAGGTCACACGTGTTCATCGTGCGGTGGGCCTGGCGGCAGCAAGAGAGCACACAGCCCTTTTGGTGGGGACGAGCTTTCCTTCGCTGCCATGCCACAGCGAGATCACGGATGATGGAGAGAAGTTGTGCCCATTGTCACTGCAGGAGTCGGCAGCGGTCGAGATTGCTCGAAATGTGGACTTGTTCAACGTGATACCTGTCGCTCTGGTAGCACGCAGATTGAACTGTCGACCACTGATCCAATTTTGCGAAGATTTTGTCACATCAAATTTGGATGGGGTGCTGGCAGTGGGGAACAAAAGTGATTTTGCGACGTTTCTCTCGAGCACGACCATTGTTGGTACAACGGGGAGCAATAATTATGATGGCGCGTTCCATCCCTTCCTTTATCACATGACCAATGCGAAGGTGTGGATGGAAGAGAGTGGAAAGCTTTTCGAACAATATGCTGGTTTATTGCGCCCTCGTGCAAAGAAGGCTAAGAAAGCAAAGAAAGTTCAACATCGTTGTGCCATTCGGAGGGAAAAGGCGATGCCTGTGGGCAACGAAGTTGTTCAAACAGAAGTCGCCATGGAAACAAACATATCATCTAGCAACAAGAGGAAGTCTGGTAGAACTTTGACTGCAGAGGTTCGAGAAGAGCCACAGCTGGTTCCACAGAAGTTGTTCGACGAAGCGGCACCAGAGTCTTCACAAAGTAAATCTCCCGCCTCCATCGAAGCCTCTCTTTCCAAGTATCATTGTGAGGTGTGCGGCATCTCGTGTCCTGACTGCGATAGCTACACTCTTCACGTTAATGGGAGGAAGCACCGTAATCGCCTGAACGCCAAAGCGAAGGAAGAGGAGAGGAGTGTTGCAGAGAGCATGATGGCGATGAAGCGAATGCAACTGATGGAGGGTAATGGCCGTGCCAGTTTTGGAAGCAGTGTTGCTTTGCGAGCCAATCCTTTGGCAGCCACACACCAAACCAAGCAAAAAATGGTCTGGGGCACGCCGAAAGCTACTTCGACTTCCAAAGGACGCAGCGAGAGAAAACCGAGATCGACCTCTTTCCAGGATATCTCCAATGAGGAGCAGAAGAAATCTTCGCCAATGTCTTCTCCGTTCGCAACAAAACCTCCATCTTTGAGCAGCACAATTGCATCGCCTACGTTCCCCACTCTATCCACGCCGGTATCATCTTTGAAGATGCCATCCGCTGTCACAAGCTCAGGGTCGGCCCTTCCATTGAGTGCGTTCTTGAAGAAGAGTGGGGGATCGAAGCAAGTTTCTATGATGCGTGATGTCGGGGCAAGTTGGGGAGCTAAGTCAGCGAAGAGTGATAGTGCCAGACGGGGGGCCAAGCCCCAGCCGAAGCAGCCCGCTCAATCTCAGTCAAAGAAATTCTCGCAAATTCAACAGGAAGAAGCGCGAAGAGAGAAGGAGGCAGCGGCAGCATGTCGAATCGACGGCAACCAGTGGTTCGTCCAGCAGCGCGAAAGGGCGGCATCGATTGGAGAGATACAGGAACGGGAGAGATTCATCGAGGATCAGCGAATGATAGAGGAGGAGATAAGGAGGACAGTGGAAGAAGAGAAGAAGGCTGATGCTAAGAAGAAACAGCAGGGGAGAAGGAAACAGCAGCGGCGGCAGCAGAAGAAGTCGAAAGCCAAACGACCAGGAGGTGCCTCGGTGTCCAAGAAGGATACTGCAGGTAAATGCACAAAAGATTGATGACGGTTTTACCTAGCGGCGCGGTTGAATTGAGCTTGTACATACAGCTGATTGCATAATATTAATGGAAGCTACATCACAAACATTCTGACATTGCAAAGCATGTAGTCTCCTTTCTCAAGTTGAGTTCGGAGCAAGCCGGTGTTATCTAGCCTCCTCCGCTCCGCAGTTCACGCATTGAACTGCCCCGCCGTCGCTAGTTCCTTGATAGGTGGGTCGAGGCCTGCACCGGTCCTGTGCGGTGTAGAGAGCGGAGGCGGGATGCACACAACCTGTGTCATCTCGCTGCAACCTGCAAAAAAATAAACTCTGCTGCAATAATTGGATCGGTGCAACATTCATCACGATAACCACCTCGCTCGAGAGAAACCTGTTCCTCCTTCCAAAGGCGGAGCTACACCTCCACCTCAAAGGCGCCATGCGACCCCAAACTCTAAAGGATTTGTGCGCCAAATTTTCCTTCACAAAACCTCCCATTCTGTTGAGTAATGCACCATGTACCAACTTCTCCGTATTTGCCAATGTGTGTGTGGCCATGTGCAATTGCATTCGAACTAATGATGACGTGAATTGATTGATGCTGTATGTGGCATTGGATCTAAAAACGTCTGGGGTGATGTATGCAGAAGTTGCACCCTTGTTCACGTTTTATGTAGAGCACTTTGGGGGAACGGAGAACGTACTGAAGGTGCTGGTGGAGGCGGCTGAGATTGCTGAGAAACAAATAGGAGCAATGGGTAGTTATGTGGTCAGCATTGAAATACATTTGGGGGTGGATGCNGATGCCGGAATGGAATTGGTGCATCTGACGAGGAAGGGTGTCACTATGCAAATCCATGGAAGGCCAGCAGTGATGGGATTTGGATTGCATGGCCACGGAGAGTGTTTTCCTCCTTGCCTTACATTTCAAATATCATGTGGTGATGGGATGCTTGCTTACTTCCCTGCCCAATACGGGGAAGATTGCCCCGTCTCCAGGGAAGGGAGCATAGAGTGTATTTGTTGTCGTGTGCAATTACTTCATGCAAATAGGATTGCTCATGATGATGTATTGGACAAGGAAAATCCAGAGGTAGTGTGGGTAGTGACGGAGAGGGGTGTTGTTCTGGATATAGGGACCACCTTCAACTACCTCCTGAGCACTATTGACTTGCAAGAGACCTGCCTAATCAAAGGGGATCAAATGCTCAATCAACTCCAACAATCTGCTGCTGTTTAGATACATTATACTCTCTGAGTGCCAGACATGTCAGGATATGTTGGTAATGGTCGGTGGCACGATTAAATCATGTACCAATACATCTTTTGAGTACAGCTGTGCCTCAGAATCTTTGAAGAGAGAGGTCATTGATGGCGACGAGGAATAGCTGTCCAGATAGGGTTCAATCTGAGGATGCAGATTACTCAATGTCACAGAGCACCCGATGGTGCAGTACTAAGCAATGGAGGAAGTTCAAGTATTGTGTATAAGTAAATTTACAATTAGGAAGGCAGGTCAAAAGGGTTCTATTTGGGTACTACGACTTATTTGGTAACAGGAGGGATGAGAGCATGATCAGTCTATATCTAAAGTGTGGTCCTGCTTAAAGCAAACACGTCAGCCTTTGGTCATTACAGCCACTGAGAATTTCTGATGAACGACTCTGCTGTTGAGAGAAAAAGTGGATACATGATGAGGACTTTGGGTGTGTTTGGTCAATCAAGGGAATATCAGTATTCCCTTGGGCTAATTAAACAAAGTGAAACATCTCACTGGATGACAATACCTTCTGACTTTATGGTACATACCATGTAATCTTAGAGAGGCATGTCGTATGTCCATATGATGGTGTTATAGCAAGTTTCATTGGTGCCAACGAGTGCGCGGGTGGCTGGCAAGAAGAACTGGGGCAAACACGTTGATTTGAGTAACCTGTACAAATATACGAGGAGATCAGTAGCTGATCTTCCCCACCAAGGCCTGCAGACTTGATGATCCAGTCATATAGCAACCTAAGCCAGGCACTGAGGATCAAGTGGTTGGCTATGCCGGTGTAGTAATCTTCAGTTGCAACTACGGCTCCAAGCAGCGGCTTGACAATGACTGTGTATCTGTTGTTCCCCAGCTTGTCTGCCCCGTCATCAACAACAAATCATTTGATATATTGCAGTGTACATGCCAACTCAGTGTCTGACAGGGGAGGCTAGTTATACCACACTCTGTGGTGAAAAAGGCAATCCACAGACGTGTGCAACCCTGTCTACACTTTAATAAAGACTACTCTGTACCACACACTACAAAGTTTTGCCAACCTCGTCATGATTGGCTAGGGAGTTTTGACCCCCCAAGGGTTTACCCCCAAGTGTTGGGACACATCGGATATATCACAGGGGTTAAACCTGTCAACTCCCCAGCATGATTCCACTCAACTGACATGTAACCTTAAATAGGGCACACAAAGTAGTATGACAACTTTTATTGTCCCACTGATGTCCGTTCATATCAAGTTTGGCTACTCAACCACTTAGGTACTTATGTGCCCGTAGAGCGACGCAGCTCATGGCTCAGACTTTGTCAACCCGTCCCACTACTTGAGCCATCTTGCATGGCAGACGGTCAGGCCTGTCACACTAACCCACTGTTAGGTGCTGGGTGGCTTGTCCTTTTAGTTGAATGGTTTTTATCCTTCCTACATACTTGTACACATTTGAAAAGTGTGTGGATTCCCCGTGTTTACTCTGTCCTCTAAGCAAGCTTTGCACGGATCTGATTGTGTTTTGCAAGATACTATGAGTCACACAGGGCCATCCTAATGGTACATGTGAGTCCCAGGCAAACTAGATCCAGGATTCACAGCTTGTAGAGGCGGCTTATAAGTCAGCTGCACACAAGAGGTTTCAAACCAGTGACCGTGGGTTGTGAGGGATCTGACCTCAACCACTAAGCCAATGAGAGCTTGATGTGTTACAGTTATGATGGTCAAACACAAGACAATCGTCTGGCTGTAGCAACTCTACACACAAGTGGGTTTGTTCTTCAATAACAAAGTTGGCTTGCATGTACAAGTTAAGCCTGTGTTTGCAAAAACCTTTGAGTATGGATTTGCGGTGTGAAGAAACAATGGTACGTTAGAACTTGATACCCTTGTCTTTGCTGAGTCCTGGTGGTATTAATGCTTGGGTGCAGGATATCTGTGAAGCAGAATATCAAACTCTTGCCTTGATACTATCAACACCAATTTTGCCACCTATCACTGTGGTCAGCTCTTGGCAGATTGTAAGGCCAAGGCCAGTGTTGCTAACTTTCATAGTGGTCAAGAGTTGCCTTGCTGGAATATCCGGAACAAGGTGGCCTGTACCTCTTACAGCCCATCTTGATTTTTCTGGTCACCCTAGTAGGGTACGTAGGCTGGTACAATTTCTTGCGCTCACAGACACCTATCCAAATCCTTCTCGCCATTGTCAAAATCCGAACGCTAACACGACACTAACAAAAATCATGGAATTATCATGACCATGACGGCCGCCGTGAACCCTGTCTTCTCGACGGCATATCTCACCA
>JALLOY010000207.1:0-13388 GCA_036939835.1 Thalassiosira delicatula
CAAAAAAATATTGGGCGATGTCGCTCGTCATTATAAATTTAAAACGGGACTCGTTCGCGCACTCGCTCGCAACCGGTAATATGAATATTTACATGCTGTACAGGCAAAGGTGGCCCATGATCTCGCAATCTCTAAACATGATCGAGTTCCTTTTTCTTTGGTTTTTCTAAATCTCTCTCATATACATAAACTCCCTTTAAAATTGAAATGAACACCAACAGTTAGTTTGGAAACCAACTCCGTACGCAACAAAGAAAAAGCATAGAGCGATGTCCACTAACCTTGATCTTCCAATAGGCTTCCTCCAGCGCCTCCGGATTCGACTCAATGTACGCGTTGCAAGTCAACACTGGATCAGAAAATCCATTCTCATTCTTCACCTCAAACTTATCCGCAAGCGGCTTACACTCCCTCGAGAACCTGTTACCACTGACGTTGCCACAAAATGCGAGGTTGAATACGAGACGCATGTTCTTGAAGTGATCGGCCGAACATCCCGTCGCCTCGCCAACGGCAAAGTACGCATATGGAAGACCCCACGACGATGGATCCGGTAAAATCCTTTCGGAGGCATCCTCCCATCCCGCAGTGTCAATGGCATCTTGCAAATTCTGCGGAATTTCGGGCGAAAACACCCAGGATTTCATATAGTTGTTTTCCGGATCCCATTCTAATGCGTATATGCCGCCGCCGTTGTCGTTCACCGGCGCCCCGATCGTATCGTCACGATCGTGGATGGCGGTGCAGCCCTGGTTAGCCCATTGGTGCTGCGCCATGACCCAGCAATTGTCCGCAGCTTTCGAGGTTTGAAAGTCCGGTTCGCCCGTGAACGTATCGGGAATTCCCGTGATCCATTCCCACTCGCCCGTTTTTGCCCATGGAGGTACATGTGCGTACATGTCACATTGATCGCTGGTATGAAGGGCTGTCTTGGATACCGTTTGCCCATTGACGCCTTGCTCATTTCCAATTGTAGCAAGGATGAAAGTGAGTACAAGCCAGGATTTTCGATCCACAAAATGTCTGTGACATGAAATCCCAACATACCTTCAAGAATGTCCACCTCTCCATTCCGAGGCCACGCTGCTTCATCCGTCATCCAAAAGGCGGGCCATACGCCACATCCATCCGGCATGTGCCTCACATCCAGAATAAACAATCCCCGATCAAATCTCGTCTTCCCTTCCAACCGTACAGAATCACGCGGTCCTTCCTTTGTCGGCGCGGAGGACATGTACACAAAGTCCTCATCTGCACCCGTCCGCGCATCCTTTTCGGTGACAATACTGGCGATGCCTGTCTCTGCTGCTTTTGATTGAGAAACGTATGTGTTGTGCCCTGCAGAACCGAGAGAATCTGGCCCATCATAAAAGTCATAAAAAGAGAAGAAGTTCTTGCCTTCTTGGGCTTCCACGAGGCGATATGGTCCGGTGGGTACCATACTGATACCAGGCGTCTCGATTTGCGTCATTGCGTGCTCGCCGAGAATGGAGATGACGATGGCTGCTGGCAGGGTAACGATGGAAACCTGCCAGAAGGTTAATTTCGTCCAAGATGGTGATTGTGATGGGGTCAACGATGAGGTGGCACTGACATCCTCCGAAGATTCGCGTGCCATCTCCATCTCTTGATAGCCGTCGTGGTAGTCATCTCTCTTGCTATTGAGGAGAGGAGAACCTTCTTGCTCCTGCTGGGGCGCCATAATGATGATTTGCATTGACAGTTTAATCACCGGTGATACTGTGGGTGTTGGAACATCGCTACATTTTGTGAACGTGCGTTACCAATCCACCGCTGCCCCGCCCCGCCCCGCCCCGCCCACTCTTACGAACCAACACATCATCGATCAGAATTTACGGAGAGGACAAATTGTGAAAGTGGCGAAGGGTGTGGTAGGTTGGACCGAGGAACGTTCTGACTGGACCAGGACATCTCTGGACCAGGACATTTGACCAGGACATTTCTGGCGGTTGGTTTTAGTAATTACATTTTTTTACCGAAAATTGTCCTGCGGTAGCGATAGTGACTGACATCGTAGTGTGGGACCTCTCGGTCGGGGGTTCGATTCCCTTTTTGGGCCTTGAAGACAACTTTTGACAATTTTGAGGTCACGGGTTCAGATCCCGCTTAAATTTTTGTCTCTTTTCCATGGTTTTGAATTATGCGAGATCCGACCCCGCCGTGTATAACCCTAAACCCTAATTAAATGGTATTCTGTTAGGATGTCTTGTAGATTTCCGCCAAAAATGCGCGTCTCTTTGGCGCATTTTTGGCGGAAATCTACAAGACATCCTAACAGAATACCATTTAATTAGGGTTTAGGGTTATTACACGGCGGAGATCGGACTCGTTTACATACCATGCCAATTTTTAGGGTCTTCGGTATATTGTACATGCGTTAAGGGGGGGGTTAGGGTAGTGTCTGGATAATATAGAAAAAAATTGAGTAGTTTATATATTTAACTTTTGCTCAACTCTAAAATTAAATCGTCGAAAGGTCGTGAGTTCGAATCCGGCCGCGGGCTCGAATGGTTCCGCTGAATTGTCCTGGTCAAATGTCCTGGTCCAGAATGTCCTGGTCCAGTCAGAACTCCTGGAGCGAACCGATGAAGATGCCTGAGGATGCCTTCCCAAACTAATTTTTGAAGCAAACCACGACTAGAGAATGATGCGCGACTTCAGTTTGTTCCAAAACGTTATTCAATTTCATATTTTAGGAGTACCGATGGTCGTAACTGACTCTGACGTACAAATGTATTTAAGTATGGTCGGTATATGAAGTTCAATCATCTTCCAATTTTACTTGAAGTTTTAGTCAGAGCAGGCTTAATGCTATTTTATCGTTTTAGCTCTATCTTCTTCGTGAAACTATTTTTCCATTTCGCCACAAAAGGCGAATGTGATATGTACCTACTTACCTACAATACCGCAAAGAGGAGCAATTTCGTCTGTCTCAGATCACGTTAATGCCTTCAGGCCGTGCGCACTATGTGCCGGAATACTGTTACGCAATTAGAAGACTTTTGATCTTTTTAGCTCTAAACCTATGTATGCATAGTACTATTTAGCTTCGTCAATGGTGCTGCTATTCGTGCGTCTATGTGACGTTGCATTGCGACACTCACAGAAAAATACATTAATCAATATCGAAGATAAGATGGTCGCGCGAGAACTACCTATTCCTTCGAAATGCTTCTACCATAGGAGTACTCCTAAATTTTTTGACCTTGCTTCGCTTCTTAACTGCTTGATGTCGTATCGTATCGTATGGAACAAACAAGCGACATGAATATTGAAGTTCAGCTTACGTACGCTCACAAGATGCACTACCATACCTAGGTATATGTACTACTCCTAGAGGAGTTCGTATCGTATTATTTCTTACATAGAGAGATAGAGGAGTATCTACGATACCTAATTACTTCAGTAGTCGCGATAACCATCCTCGTCGCCATAATTATTTAAATTCCAAAAGGGATCCAGCAACTAATCTCCAACGACAATCTGAATACAATAACATGTCAGACTCTGCAAGCAAAATCAATAACACAGTGGATCCTTCCGAGGAACGCGAGTCCATCCACATCCAATATTCCCTGGGCGACGTGGGAAAACCAAGAGATATGGAGGAGCTCTCGTGCGATAATGATCACGTGCCAGCCCGTTGCTTCAAACCACACGATCATTGCTTCGTCCGTCGATCTAGCGGGGCATTCACATTTGCCAAGGTGCTTTCCTGCCAAGATGAACCGAACTCTCTCATGGAAGTGCAAGTGGACATCGTTGGATCTACCAAGTCTATACCCATGAATGAATTGTATGTCCGCGCATTGAAATCGATGGAACAGCAGCAACCCTCCTCTCTAGGGCGTCGGCGGAACTCAACCAATTCTCAGAGAAAGCCCAGGGAAACTATTTCGCAGACCTCCAGGACCAGAACTAGAAGAAGGTCAGAACAAGGAAGCCAGCGAATATCTCATAGCACAAGTGTTCCTTGCGGGCAGCAAATACCCTCTCCGAACAAGAAATCTATTGTCGCTGCTAGATTTCAATCGTGTCCCGCCGATAAAAAGTCTAGGCCCGCCCATGGCAGACAGACAACCACCGACACAATCTATCAGCCTGGCTTCGACACCCTAGCTCAAGCAGAAAAAAGAAGCCAGTGTCGCTCTCATTGCCAATATAGCATCCAATCAAGATTAAGCATCACCGTCGCCCTTCACGTCCCCACACATTGCAATGCTTTGCAGGAAGGATCAGTTATAGAAGATGATCTATGCCGCAACGATCCTAGCTCGACTGACATTTTAGAATTTGACTCTGGGACAATCATTAAATCCAAGACGCATGATGATAATGGGTTGGTCTTTTCCTTGTCGGACAACGAATCCCTTTGTGGTTATGGCTCTTCTCCTCAGGGAAATTTGATTGAGAATCGTTCCGTGAAGAAAGTACGTTCATTCGATAATCTTGGCGATCTTGAGTTCAACGAACAATATCTACTTTCTGCATTCCATACCATCGTTTCAAAGACAGTTGCTTGTAGGACAGCTTGAGCTTGAGTTGGATGAGGTGTTTAATTGATGTGGTTAAATTAATTGAGCCTGTTGTATTTGATTGGTTTGTACACAGCATATTCATATTCCATCAAAATGGTCATGGTATGTTGTGTGAAGGCTTCCTTGCAGTGAGTCAACCGAATGCTTGTTGGCGTCCCAACGAAACCAAGGTTGTTGCGCTGTGTTGCTGATTTCACTTTGCATCCCAAGGTTGTAGAAACATTTCATAGTATAAGTACAGTTCACCCCTAAAAGAACATTTGCATTCGCTTTGTGACGCAGCCTCAGCCTTTATTACCAAATCCTCTGCAGATCGAACCACGTGCTCTCACGCCCCCACAGCTATTTCCTTTGACTCCTTACCGTTCGATTGATATATGATACCCCTATCAAAAGATTATTAGATCATTATGCTTGGAGGCTTCAAACCTGGAGGAGACGTAGAGGTTTTGCTTTCAAGTTGGATAAACAATGCGGTATTTGCCACATGCAGTCCAGCTACACCCTAACGCTGCAACACACACCCTGATCAACTTTCTATGATGCCCCTGGAGGGGACTGTGTTGTCAGTAGTCTGTCCGAGGGGCACTGGGGCAGCTGGTAATGGTTCGACTTGGAGAACATCAAGGTTGGATCCCAGGGGGGGCACCTAGCCCGAGTCGTTTCTGTTTCCAATTTCCCATGACGCCGCCATGGGAAGCAGGATGTGATCGACCGCCCCCTCGCGTCGTTGAGTGGTGTCGGATGATAACCAACAACATTTGATGATGCAAGGGTGTGAGGTGTGATCAAGGCGTCAATTTGACCGTCGTACTAGCATTTGGCGGGTGCTGCTAAGTTGTGAAAGGGGGGGGACACACAACACATGTTGTTCCTGCTTCCCATGACGCTGTCATAGGAAGACAAAAGGGATTGAGTGATGCCGGATGAAACCTGACGTCATTTGACGGCGTGCGGGTGCGTCGAGGTGCGAACATGACCGTTGTAGCACCCGGCGGATGGTGCGAAGTCTCGCTAAGTTCCAAAAGAAAATTAAGTTGTGCCGTTGCCACTCGGTGACAATAAATAGACCTAGTAAATCTTTTTTCAGTGCTTCTATAAAATTACAGTAATGTCTATGAAGGGGTCTACTAGCGTTCTACTCTGTCCGCTGGGTGAATCTGCTGGTTTCTGTCAACGCCTGCCTTGTGGCAACGGCTGCCGCCCTGGTTGTGGCAATTTGGGGTCATTGGTAAGTGGTCTCCAAAAAAGAACAATGCCATTCCTAAAGGTAAGTATACTAGTGACAATACGATACTTAACCCTTTCCTTACAAGGTACCTTACTTAATTTTTGGCGATGGTACCTAAAACGCCCCACTACTCACAACGGTACCCCCAACTTCACGCCGCTAATACTCACTAGCCACGAAACCGATTGGGACAAAACCACTACCAGAAAAACGGCAATCGACCGGTCTCCCCACGGCACTACGCGACAATGGTTTTGCCCGAACCTGGCAAGGTCTTCACCGATTCTCTTCTCGCGTTGCGCGCGGAACAGCCCCTAACTACCGAAAACGACAACGTGCCCGACGACGAAGATTTTGACAACAATCGGAGTGACTTCACAACCGAGAGTGTGAACGATCCGTCTCTCATGGATATTTGTGGGCTTCCCGAACTCTGTCCCGGCAATGAACAGGTTGCGCGCCCAATATCCAGCCACCTGAAAATGGGGCTGCTGGTGGTTGCGCAGAAAATGAAAATGCCACAATCATGGCACCACCAAGAATGGGATTTGAGTTGGAAAATCGCCCTTTTGGCAGCCAAGGTCCCGACTCCCCCCCGACAATAAAAGATGATCCTACCATTCCCAAAGCAAGATCTCTGACTCACCACAAATTTATGGATCACAAGGCCGTCTTTGTCAGCTTTGATATCGAAACGGGGGGGGGGGGTTGTGGAACTCTCCAAATCTCCGCCAAGATGGTGGGAGTGGAGGTGAACCCAACAATCATCCAATCCGGCAAAAATCAGGGGAATCCATCTCCGAATAAGGATTTCACAACCAAGATCAAGCGGGTCTCCAATACCTTCAACAAATATGTCAAACCAGATGAGGGCGCCATCTGGGATACTCATGCCTCTCTCATTCATGGTTTGACCAAGAACGACCCAAGAATTATGCAAGCCGATCGCATGGAATCCGTCTGGGGGCAATTTTTACAGTGGTTTTATACAACAATCAACAAGGATGAAGTTGCTGTCCTTGTTGCCTATAATGGCGAAACCTGTGATCTCAAGTGGCTGTGGAAACTCACCCAAGCTCCCAGGTCTCCATACTCGTTGCCATCCGAGATGAAATACTTCATGGATCCCCTCAAGGTCATCAAGCATTTCAAGGGCTGCAAGTTCAACCCACAGCATTCCAAGTTGGATAGTCTTGAGCTCGGGGTTGTATGGAAGCACATGAACGGCGGGGACATCAATCTGAATGGTGCACATGACAGCCTCGTTGATGTGAAGGCTCAGTCCGATATCATTGTCCATCCCTCCTTTGTGCCGTATCTAAATAAGAGTGCTTCGATTGATGATATCACCGAGATCTTTTCAAAGACCGAGATCCGCGAATGGAAGAAGGAGATGGAGCCTCTCCGACCAGTGCATTCCCCATGGCAGGAGATTGACACTGACCATGACATCAAGTGGAGTCCAGGACCGGACGATACCTATACAAGTGCTTCCGGTGGGGGGCCTGCCGGCCCTTCATCAAGGATGCAGCAATGTGTACGGAGTTGCCATAACCTCGCCGACATATTCCTTTTCATTTTACCCCTTACTTTCTTTACTCAGGTGGCCTGTTGGACCAATAAGTATTGTTACGAGGATTGGGTAATCGAGAAATATGGAAACGACCGAGATGGGAATCAGAAGAAGCGAAGACACTTTGTCGAATGTGATAGCACAACTCCTGGTAGGCGTCATCGAGCGGACAAGGAAAAAAAGCAATACACCATCACGCCTGGGTTTGTCCTTTGTTGGTTTGGAATATTGATTCTCCAGGGTGCTCATTTTGGCGCCAACAAGAGGCCAGCAAGCAAGCTTTGGAGAGGTCAGCCATATGGAGTATCTATCCCATATATCAGGAACACCATGACTCGGGATGCCTATGTTTTCATGCGACAATACATCCACTTCTGCGACAATTCAAAACGAATCAGTGCGGGCAACATCGGACATGACCCATTGTTCAAGGTGCGGTACCCACTTGACACGATGATGGGTGGCATGAGGGCAGCTTGGAATGCCGGCAAACACGTCACAATTGATGAGAGCATGATCCGGTATATGGGACGAGCAATCAGCTACGTCCAGTACATGCCGGCAAAACCAATCAAGCATGGAATAAAAGTGTTTGCATTGTGCTGTGCCTTTTCTGCTGTCATATTGGCGTTCCAGGTGTATGTCGGCAAGGAAGACGATTCCGATGGATCGGCGGTGGCTGTGTGTGAGAATCTTTGCGTGTCTGCCGGTTTGACGACTCAACGAGGTCGGGTGCTTTACACCGACAATTACTACACGTCAATCAAGCTTGCACGTCTAATGTTTGAGAAATATGGATGGACTATCGTTGGAACAATCACGCCAACAGACAAAAAGTCGCGTGAGGATATGGATATTCCTTTCCTCAAGTTGTCCAACGGTGCGAGGCAGGGCGTAAAACGTGGATGGATGAGGGAGGCAGTGATCAAGTTGAAGACACCTAGCGGGAAGTCATACTACATACAGTGCACAACTTGGAGGGATAAAAAGCAGGTATGCTTTTTGCACAACAGTGAAGTTGGCTGCAGCGACGGGCTGTCTGTGAAGAGGCATGTGAAGGGAAAAGCTGGCCGTGTTGTTATTGATGGGCCTAGGGCTCAAGCTGAATACGTCAAATATTTCAATGCCGTCGATAGAAACGACCGAGACAGTGCCGATTTTTCTACCAGCATCCGAACCAACAGGTACTACCTTCGGATCAAATGTTGGGTCCTGGACAGGGTTGTCCATGCTTGCTTTGTTGTTGCTGTTTATTCTGTTGCTTTGAAGATTCACAAACAGGGGTGGGAAAAATATGTCAGCAAAAATAACGGCAGGCACGATCTTCAAATTGATTTGGGCATATATCTTTGCAATCGAGGAATCCATATGGATTGGACAGGAAATGAGCGCCCGGACTATATGAGGAAGGATGCGTGTGACGTTTGGGGTGTCCTATTTGCAAGGAGGATATTTGTGATGATTGCTTGAAATCGGGATAAGATCAGCACATAGTAACGATTTTTATATGACTAGACAACAAATATTATCTCAAAAGCTTTTGTTCAAACTTTGAATAGATATCCATAGAACTATTATACATGACATCCATACTTTGAATCAGTGAAAACGGATCATCAGGAGCCGAGATATGCAAAAAATGGTAAATGACGGTGTGATGACGGTGTGGGCAAGGAAAGGGTTAATCCTGTTTACACCTAATAAAGTTAAGATTGGGGTTGAATTATTGTCAAGTAGTGGTGCAACGTTAATATCAGAGGAGTTGCGATCACCGATAGAAAAATAGCCTCTCTCGCGATTACATTACAGGTTGTAGATGTATTTAGATTAAATATAATCACTTTAGCAGGGCAATTTAGCAAATATTGTGCCAGTACCAGCCTTAGAATCGTAATTCAATTTAACTAGTAATTTGTTAGTGTACCTAAACTCTACGCTTCTAGGGGGCTACTATGGGTTGAGGTGCATAGCAGCCGTCGATGACTGGTAGGTAGGCATATTCACTACCCAGTATTCAGAATGACTGATTGTGATGTTATATGACTGCTGGATAAGCATAAATGGCTGAACCATAGCATAGTATAGCAACTTGGAGAAGTAGGTAAATTGAAGAGTACTACCTGGACCAGTTCAATCATAACGGAGTCTTCATATGCCAAAGGTGTAAAATCTGAACATTGCCGTAGTCAGGACTGTAGGAGAAAGAGGGCTCTCTACATCCAGGGTTGCTCCCAGGTAATGACAGGCTATTGAAAGCCCATGGTTCCTTGTGTAGGGAGGAGAAATGTTGTTTTGAGATAAAACATTATGCCAGTCTTTCTCGTTGGCCCTGCTGGTTGTTGTTCTGATCTACAGCTCAGTGTAGTTGAGCATCGCATCTGGTAGCCTGAAGCTGTAGTAGCCAATAATATTGTTCTTCTCTTTATGTTGCTTCTAAATCCTCCAAAATCACCTCCAATAAGTAAAAATCCCTCAGATCTAATCCTTCTCCACTCAATTCAATCTGATCTTCGATTAATTGTTAAATCTCCTCCTTCCTTACTGTTGCCGCCAAACCTGCTACCGCATCATGTTCATGTGTTCGTGAACATTTTGATACAGCCACTGCCCATGGGTTGCCTCGAGTAGCTTTACAGCAAGCTCATGTACCTATTTGTCCAGTGTCGGGGCGTACTCACCAAGGTCGACACAATCAGCTTGGATGGGGAGCATCTCTTTCGAAATCATTCTCTCCATAATTCTTCTCCAACCTATTAAATCCTGCAACCTCCCCATTTCATGGAATCCTGAGCCCCAGCCAAAGGAGATGTCCTGCATAGTCTGGTTACCTCACCCGTGCACGTACAATATGATTGCCTTTTGTAGACTTGGTTCTGTACCTACTTTCTTGAGCCTATTGTCTAGCCATCCAATTGAGCACACCAATACGTCCACCTGCCCTATCTCCTCACGTATTAACACATGACCACAAGTTTCAAGCTCATGTTTACAGCTGGGACAAAGAGGATAGTGCCCTTCAGTGTAGTGTGATTGTCTGAGATTGGTACCTGCCTCTTCCATCACCTACTTTCATGCCCAGAGTTGGAAGAGCTTGGGCACACCGTGAAGCGCATCATAGACCTGCCTCCATACAACCTCATCAAAGCTCTTACCGGACATCACTCCTAGCGTAAAGGAGGAGGCTTCAGCTAACTTACTGTGTGCCCAGAAATAGAGACTGTCACCTGTATCTGATGTCATCTTTTTGCCACCCACGAACACAGTGACATACTCCAGGGAGAAGACCCCATGTGGTGGTGGCTCATCACCATCAAGGCCTCATATTACTCATTTTGTGTGAATGTCTGCAATGCTATTCAGTTGTGCTGGTCTGCTAAGTAGATGGTAAGTAATGTCATTGTCTTGATGAAGTTGTACATGGGGGCAGTCAAGATCAAATGCAAGGTCGCTGCAATTGATCATGATGTTCTTCAAGATATCAGAATGTTTGCATCTCGTTGGAATCCTGATAGGAGGAAGATTTGAGACACGGTCTAGTGCTCCATGACAGTCCAATATGATTCTTCTGTGGCCTGCAAGGTGTGGATTGACCTTGTTGGCTGCCAACAGCATGATATACATTACCATCAAGCCCAAAAACTCCCCATGAGATGCACACATGGCCATCGGCTGCTCTGGAAAGGACCCAATGATTCTCCCCTCGGTGTACTCAATAACAAAGGGTGCAGAACATATATTAGGATAGTACTATTTGATGTACAAACTATCTGTCACTGCTACATAGGTTCCTACCGCGATTGACTCCCTCCAACTAGTGGTCATCTCCAATCATTCATAGTGACTTCCACATCCATGTGCTTTCCCAGTCTACAAGCACTTTCAGGATCATTTCTGGTATTTGTTTTAGGCGTGGATGATCTGCATTTGATACTATCACGAGTCGCCCTTGCTCCATCTCTCAAACTCAGCTGATGCTACCAACAGACTCTGCTGACTGACCAGTATCTACAAGTTCCCAGCGTGCGGTTGATCAAGTTTGGCAATTGTCCAATTTCTTGTAGACATCCATTCCTTTCATGGTGAGATGTAGGAGTCGTTCTGATGAAGAGTTGTATCACCAAGGCTAGATCTTATATTCTTCGTGATTGAAGCAACCTAAGCGGTCCATGATACTCTCCACTGGAACTGCTTTTTGCAGCACCATCTCCCAAAGCTTGAAGTCTTTATTGGGTATTCTTTTACTTGGGAAGTTGAGTCGTGACTAGTATTCTTCTACAGGTTGCTTCTTCAAGTACTTCTTATCAAGAATCTTGCCAGATGCGTCAAGGATGCACAAGGGAAAGAGAATCTGCTGATGCACCCAAACTCTGTCCAATCACGTCAGGTCTGTGGCAGAGTAACCCAGTTGTTTGGGGATCTTCATAAGCCATTGGTCTTCCACTCGTGGTAGTTCAATAGACACATCACCAAAGCCCACCAATATGTTGAACTTTGTACATTTTTCCTAAATGGACTTCATCCAGCTTTGAGTCACACACCTTTTGTATATATCGTAAGACTCCTAGAAAGGTTGGCCAGAGACCCCTAGTTCAACAATCATGTATTCCAATGACACTTTCATTGAGAGCCCATTCTTGCTGGAACAGCCATAATGCATTATCAGCTTATTGGTTTGCTGAATGACCAGCACCAAAGGTCAATGCCAGTGTCTCTGACCACTACTTGGTGGGCTGTTCTAATCACACCTCCCATCAGCACTATCTACCGCCATTTACTGTGCGAGTATCCGTCAAGCTCCTTCCATGGTGTAGAAAGGCTGCTGATCCCATAGCCTACCCTTGACCAGAGTTTGTGGTCAAGGAGAAACCAGATCTCATGTCTTCTTATCTTCCCCTCATTGGCCCTGTCAATCCACTCCTGTGCTATCGTTTGCACCAATTTGATCTGTGCATCTGCCTTACCTGAGGGCCAGCTAAACACGCCGAGTGTCTCCTTGACCTTGCTCAATGGGTACACTTGATCCATTGGGTATTGAAACTGCCAGTGTCATATCCTCTCTACCCTCGTTTTTGGCATAGACCCACTGTCCTGATCTAGACCAAACAAAGGATAGCATGTGAAAGAAGCATTTTGCAGGCTTGAATGCTCCAACTGAAGCAGTGAGAAATTGCCCCCAGTCGTAGACACAAACTTCAAAGAAAATTGCTGCAAAGTGCCCTGATAGATGATTGGAAAGACCAACAAGGCAATGGTGCAAGCAATTCTATCGTAGAAATTTGCAGCATCAATCAAACTTATGCTTGCTGCCATTCTCAATTGTTGCATAATATGAAAAAGAGCACTTTGGCCAGGGTACCATTGTCAGCAGTATTTCCTTTCTCAGTGTAAATTTCTTCAAGCATCCAGCCATGCTGTCTCATGTTGTCCATCGTGTGTACTCCAAAAATCATTTTGATGGAGAAGTTAAAGTCAACTTCCATCCGTAGAATGGCATTAGCTTGCTGATCAGGATGCACCCATATATATTTTCTAGCATCACCAAGAGCCCTCGTTGCCATTGTTCCAAGGCAAAACCCCTTTTTGGTGCTAGAGTAGTTTTCAGAGCATGCAAGTGTGAACAATTGGCGAACAAGCAGACGCTTTATAGTGTCCAAAATACAGACCAGACTCAGTAGATGATTTCTTTCCTTGCACCTTTAGCCAACGTTCAGACCACTCATCTCCATGTCAAACCGTTGTGCTGACAGAGTTTTCTGGCACCCCCAGCCTGATCCTTGTGTAAGATTTGCACAGTTTTTTTGTTGCCTGATCAAAGTCTGGGGGATAGTTGCAGGTGATAACAAGGACGTAACAGCTTTCATGCTAAGTCAGAAATGGTCACCTCAGGGCGACCATTTAGGATACCTGTCTTGTAGGCAGGTAATGGTCACGTTCTGATTTTCAAAAGATATGACTATCACATATCAATCAAAAGCTGAGCAGTCAACGTATCTACATGGCGCAGTGGCACAACGCTGCTAGTGCG
>JALLOY010000208.1:0-13420 GCA_036939835.1 Thalassiosira delicatula
ATTGATATGTGATAGTGCTATGTTTCAAAAAGCGGAACGTCACCGTTACCTACCTATGAGACAGGTATCCTAAATGGTCATCCTGAGATGACCATTTCTCACTTAACAGGAAAGCTGTTAATAAATATTAATAAGAATCGACAGTGATATCAATTAGGTGTTAATTTAACGTCCTACCATGACAGAATTGCTGTTCCTGCCGTTTCCGTCGACGCATGCCCGCTGACGGTTGCGGCCACCATGGCTGTTGTTGTCCATGAAAGGTGCTTGATGCGTGATGAGGGGTCAAACTCACCTTTGGGCAATTCAACGTCTCCTCTGTGGTGTTCCTCAGCGGCACCCACCATCTTGTCATCCTGGTCGCAAATGTGGAGTCCCATCCTCCCTGTCTTACAACCATGACACAAAGAAGCACTCTGCAGACATGCCACAACAAAGAGCAAAGAACTCTCCTTCCAAGTCTCCCATGTGGTTGATCCTTCCACAAAACATTAATTCTGTGTCGGTGGTCATCTTCCTCTTTGTGTTGTGGTTCCAAATTGCCTCCCCCCCATGCCAATGCAGAGGGTGATAGGATTGACGACAGCAATGTAAGTATGCACAATCGGCATGTTCAACGGAGGAGGCAGCAAAAGTAGGAGCGTGAGTTTGACAATCTCGCAACCATGTAATGGGCAAAAGAAGCAAGGAGAATGGCCGCAACGGAAATGGGGCTCATGAGGATGAATGCAAATACCACCACCGCCTCTTTGGTTACACAGACCACTGAGGAGACCCACAGCAACACAAAGGAGATGCACAAACAGCGGCACGATGGCAGGAAGAGGGGATCCGCCACCTTTGTGCAAAGGGTGTGCACCCAGGACATGAAAAACGCGTAACAAATCAGCTACACGGGGTGACAATTCTCCTTGTGCCCGTCCCACCCTACACAGCCCTGTTATTGCACACAAGCCGTACCAGCAAGGCAGGAGGAGACGTTGCCGTCGCCACACGTTGTTCTTTCACCTGGTACGCGAGGTTCACTGCTCCGTCCTTGGTACTGCTATTCCGCAGGCTCTCAGATCCGTTGCCCGGCATGGCGTTGGAATTGCTGGTAGTATTTTGACCAATTGTCCTGACAATTGGACAGCAGGCGGAAAGTGAAAACAGTGGCGGCGGCGGCAATCACGGCCATGACTACGATGACAACGGGATAGGAAAGGGCAACAATGATATTTACAATCTCTCTACATCTGTGACACCAAGTGACTTTCACTCACAGTCAGGATGGGTGGGGTAACTCATGTCCTGAAATGTGATTGCACTATTTCATGACACGGCCGTCTACAGAGGAGTCTGCAGGAGGCGGGGGCAAGTTGTCCTTGTCCTCCTTGTTGGCATCACCGGCAACGTTGGTAAAATTTGTTGGAGGAGGAGGAAGTTCCCGTTTGCTGGGAGGCATGTTTGACAACGCTCCCTCCTCCTCCTTGGAGAGTGATGGTGGATCCTCATTCCCTGAATGATTCATCAGCGTTTTATTTGTCACCTCAGGCAGTCGTACGCTATCCTCTCCGTTCGTCAAGTTGGTTTGTTGCCGTGAGCTTTCCTCTTCCTCCTAGAGATTAACGGAATCAAGACGGCCAGTAGTTGTTGTTGGCCGGTTCATTAAGCACGTTGCAACGCGGTCAGCCGCCCCCTGTTTGGGAGGGCGTCGGTCACCCTAGGCAACAGTTCAAAAACGCATTGTCCTTCAGGCCTCCGCCAAATAAGGGTGCAATTTCTTTGGCGTACTCAGCGGGGGCCATGTGTTCCATGTTCAGGTTCTTAGTCAGTGTCTTGGGACTCTTTTACCGCAACACACTCAGGACTCATTTCAGCAATTTTGTGGTAGTCATTTCCTTGACCCGACTGCGGTTTTGATTGGCCAGTGACAACCAGGGCATTTTGGATGGCGGCAGCATGACCAAAGTCTGCTTTGTCGATGCCAATGATTGCGACCTTTCAAGGGATCCTTCGAGGGATTGGTTGCTTGGCGTTGAGCCAGCATTGGGACCCAAAGTCGGCGTGTTGTCATCTATCATTTTCGGAGGCCGCTCTGTTGCATGTGTGTCTTGCCTTCCGGAAGATGCGCGTTTGCTGGGAAACTTTTTTCTAGAGCATTTTTTTTACCAATTCGGGAACTTCTATCTAACATTTTCACCTATGCTGTTACGTAGTGCATTGCAATTATCTTTTATTTATTTTTTACCTACTGCTGCCATTTCACTTTTATTTTCATTTTCACTCATTTTCACTCATTTCACTTTTATTCTCATTTTCATTTTCATTTTCACTCATCTTCGCTCATCTTCACCTGGAGATTGGAGGGGACGGAGAAGGAGACATGAGAGCCAGGCGAAAGAGGGTATTATAACATCGATGATAATGGTTAGTATTTGATACAAATAGCAGAAATAAAGCCAATGGTGATGCCGCTATCATCGATTTTTAAACACAAGCATGGGAGAATTTCAATCATATTTAGTTATTGTTTAGGCTCGGCTTACCCAAAAATCTACGGTAATAGCATAGTTTTCAACTTTGGGACCTCATACCTTTGTGGCTACTCGGAATTAGGTAACAAACTCTGCAAGAATCAGAATCTACATTGAATTATACGTCAGAGTGTGAAACACCTTTATCCTGAGCAACCAATTATGAGGGTCAGACCAAGCGATTTCAAAAAAGGTTGTGCCCTACAGTTCTACCATAGGTTTGGTCCAATCGTTCAGTCCCTATTCCTACGTGAAACACAAATTTATCTACGTAGGAATATGTACACTGATACGCCTTTATCTCGAGCAATCAATTTTGAGTTCCAAACGAAGCGATTACAAAAAAAGGTTGTGCCCTACAGTTATACCATAGTTTGGTCAAAATTCTTTTAGAACCTATTCCTATGTTAAACACAAATCTATCTACGCTGGAATAGTACTATAGAAAAAACCCTGTTCTATGGTTCTACCATAAGTGCTTATGATATAGCAGTAGAACCAAGAGCTGAGCCTAAACGATAGTTAAGAATTAGGGTTATGTCGAGTGTTATTAAATGTTCCCTGAACATTTGATCCAACGCTTAGTCTAGGAGAGACGCTTGAAGCACGGGTTGAAGGGTGAGTTTGTCGTCGTCCAGGGCAATGGCCGCGGAAGTCTCCCCATGTAGGATTCGGCAACTCCTTGGTCATCGCCAAGCCGTTATCGTAAACAATCTCCGTAAAAAGAGCTTCTTCCTTGGAGATGCGCATGATGCCAACTCATCGCTCGTCGCAACTCCTCGTCCTCGTCGTCCGGGCCCTATACTCCGACGGGTTCGGATCCGCCGAGGCATCGGAAGGTTCGGAAGGGTACGGAAGAGAACCCTAAGTGAGTCGCAGTCATGGCCCCGTTCACCCAAAGCACATGTTGCTCAGTGCTCAGCACTTAAGCACACAGTCTTTGGGTGCTGAAGTAAGAGGAACCAGACGCATGCCTTTTTTTTACGCCAAAGCTGAAGGAGGCAGAGGATGGCTGCGCTGAGTCGTTCGAAATTGCGGCGTACTGACGTTGCCGGCAATGATTGCGGTCCAATTCATCCTCATCGCGACCACAAGGAACAGGAACGCGATTGGCATGGACGACATTGCATCTTTCGGGGACCCGCAATCTGCAGGGAAAATGACGAGGGGCAACCACTCCGCCGGTTCTCGCTCGAAACCTCCCCCCGCGCCCATGTGCGTTGCCGTCATGGGTCGTACCGCAGGCAATATTACCTCCGAGCCGGCCAAAGAAATGGCAGGCATAATGAGGGCGTACGCCGGCACGTACCGCGACTCCGTATTTTTCATGCTCAATTCGATGGGGGGCGACAGCGACGAGAGCGCGGCGGAACTCTGCACAGCAGGAGGGTTCCCGAACAAACAGTGCATCTTCATGGGAGATCTGGATTGTAAGGGCAGACGCGTGAGAGCGTGTTTGGGGCAAAAAATGATCGGCGTCTTCGAGCGTTTGCGGAACACCGTTCTATCGGACTACAGATTCTTCATGCAAGCAGATTCAGACAAGTATGTTTACCTCCCCGTGATGGAGAGGTGGCTGTCGAAATACCCTTTAGTCGACGATGAGCAGCTCGTCTTCGGCACGTGTAGATCGAAGAAGTATGCCAATAGGTTAGTCACCGGATTCCCCGGGGGTTCATTCCTATTTTCCCGGCCCACAATAGAAAAGATATTTTGCGGGAGGGAATGGGTTGCCGCGAGCAAAAGTTTGTGGCAAGAGGGAATCTTCCCCGCCAAAGATGATGCTTTCGCGGGGTACATGCTGGAATTTTGCGATGAGGAGAAGACCATTCGATAGGTGGTAACCCATGGAGACATCATTATGGGTGGACCGGCTGGTGCTGAAGAAAATATGAAAAGATGGAGAAATATGAACGACAAGCGGCATTGCAGTTGGAAGATTCACAAAATGGGGGTTGGCGATTATGACCTGCTGCAAAGGTACTATCGGAACCATACAGTTCAGTACAGTGCATCCGCAGAAGCTCCGACACTTTGCCCTGGATGGTCTTATGACAACCCCATCGTTTCCATTCGCGTGCAGGACCGAGAATGGTCTGATAATATTGTTTCGTTATCTTGCAATGATTACGTTAATCGGGACATACCGAAGCTGCCAAACTGCACTGCACAGAATAATAATGCCATAAGGTACAATTTGAATGTGAAAGTCTGAAGGTACACTAATACCATCCCGAGTCTGTGCAGTTGTGTTGATGTCTCTTGCCACATCCCACGCAAAATTTTGACCAGCACATCAATCCGGTTATGAGCTAAGACACATGATCAGTATTTGCGAGACCTGCAACGATTTATTTGGACTTGGCCAGATTAATGATGTCGCCATAAACGCCAGCGGCAGTGACGGCCGTCCCAGCTACAAGATCGCGTATGATGTGCAGATCTGACGATCTGTTTGGACCGCACCGCCACGTTTCGATCTCCAGCATGTCGGCGTCGCTTAATCACGATCAGATTTGGAGAACTAAGCCAGTTCCACCTCCATCTTATTGACCATGACATCCACCTCGCCAACAACTCTCAACACGTTGCCCGCGGCATCAGCCTCGGTGTCCCTTTCCATCATGACAGCGTGCAAATTCGCAGAGACAGCAGAATGTGGACAAAGGTCCCCTTATTTTAGCCCCGAGTATGAAAAGATCAATAAAAACAAAATCCCCCAAAGTTAATTAAGATGAACAAACAGCTCTACTCTGCCAAGTCAGTACTCTCAGTACTTGTGTAAACTGTAGAATTCCGAAATACTCTTTGCTTTGAAGTTGTCAAAACCACAGATCGGAAGAGCGTNGGGCCTTCACCAACCATACGGCGCATTTGTTGTTCGTGACCAGACTGATACCAAAGTCGACCGCTGCACGACGAATGAGGTAGCCCGACGTAATCTCGTCCCTTCGGGTCGTGCCCTCGCTAATATTGATTACAAGCTCGACATCGCCCTCCTTGATCTCAGATAGCGCAGACGGCGCCCCCGTTGTAGGGCAGTCGGCATCGTCGTTCTCATCAACTGGTTTCGTCACCATCTTCATGTCCAAATTGTGGTGCTGCTTGAAGTACTTGACTGTCCCGGGGGTGCCACACAGCTTGAAACCCAGCTTCGACAACATGACTGCGGACTCGGCAAACTCCGCACGGAAAGGGTCGGAAGCTATGGAGAGGAGGATGGAGGCATTTGACTTAGGGAGCTTGAAGCCAGTCGCCAGGAGGGATTGAAGGAAGGCCTCGTGAGCGTCATCGCCGAAGCATGCGACCTCGCCTGTGGAGGCCATTTCGACTCCGAGGGTAGGATCGGCTCCACGGAGACGAGTAAACGAGAACATAGGTGCCTGTAAACAGAGCAATATCTGTCAGTCATGGGAACCTCACGACAAGGAAGAACAATCAGCTTGCATACTCTCACCTTGACACAAACATAATCAATATCAAGCAATGAAATGTTGTATGGTTTCACACTCAGTCCGCACATTGCCCTTGTAGCCAGCGAAATGAAATTGGCATGCAGAGTCTTGCTCACGAAGGGAAAGGTACGACTCGCCCTCAAATTGCACTCGATCACCATAACGTCGTTTCCTGTCGCCATGAATTGGATGTTGAATGGCCCAGTAATATTCAGTGCCCTCGCGATCGCAGCTGCGTACTTCTTGATCTGACGAATGGTCCCGACATACAGCTTCTGCGCAGGCAGGATAACCGTGGCGTCACCACTGTGCACCCCAGCATTCTCGAGATGTTCCCCGATGGCGTAGTTCAAAATCTTTCCGCCGCAGGCCACTCCGTCGAATTCGATTTCCTTCGCGCCCAGGATGAACTTGGTCACAACCACAGGCTTGTCGTCCGCCACGTCGGCAGCCAACCCCAAGAAGTTACGGAGCTGGGACTCGTCGCTGGCCACGCGCATTGCAGCGCCGGACAGGACAAAGCTCGGACGAACAAGGACCGGAAACCCGACATCGTTTGAGAAGTTCACGGCCTCGTCCTTCGACTTGAGCACGCTCCACGCCGGCTGCTTCAGGCCCATGTCATCAAGCATGTCAGAAAATTGCCGCCGATCCTCCGCGCGTTCGATGTCCCTTGCTGCCGTACCCAGAATGTGCGCGCCGCTCTGCGCCAGGGGCCCCGCCAGGTTGTTGGGGATCTGTCCTCCTACGCTGACCACCACACCCGCGGCGCCCTCCCTCTCGTAGATGTCCATGACGCGTTCCAGGCTCATCTCCTCGAAATACAGACGATCGCTCTCGTCGTAATCGGTGGAAACTGTTTCGGGGTTGTAGTTGATGATGATGGACTTGAAGCCATCCCTGCGCAGCTGCCGGACGGCAGAGACAGCGCACCAATCGAACTCAACCGAGGATCCAATGCAGTACGCTCCACACCCGAGGACAACGACACCGCGTTCCTTCTTTTCCGACAGCTCGGTGCTCTTCTTCTCAGAGACAGAGACCGAGCGGAGACGAGACTTGAACTCCTTGGTCTTGGGAGTCATGGTAGGTGCTCCATCAACGCTGTCAATAATGGGTTGGAGGCCTTGCGAGACGTCATCGTGATCACCCGAGTACGTCATGTAGAGGTAGTTGGTGTTGGCAGGGAATTCGGCGGCGAGGGTATCGATCTGCTTAACGCAGGGTTTGACTCCAAATGACTTTCTGAGGGTCCTGATCTGGGCAGACCCCTCTTGGAGTGGACGGAGGTTGGTGTAATCGGCAATCTGCGGTGGCACGGCAAAGGAGAGGTTTTGCATTCATGACATGAATTCCATATCATCTAACCTACAAAAAGAGTGAAATGCACTGATTTCTCACCTGACGATCGCTGAACCCTGCAATCTTAAGACTTCTCATTCTGTCCATTCCATTGTTCGCAAACAGTTTACCAACGTCCCCGCATTTCTTGCACGCATTTCTCATGCTCGCAATGTTCTGAAGCTTGCTCAAAAACCACTTGTCGATCTTAGTAAGATCGTGCACCTTGTCCACACCCCATCCCTCCTCCAAGGCACGCTGCACGGCGAACAGCCGCGTATCGGTTGGAATCTTCAGCTGCGTCTCCAACGGAATCTCATCGCTGGTCAATCCCGACCCGATGCCCTCGAGCCCGTCCAACGCGGGGTTGACCATCCTGCAAGCCTTCTGAATCACCTCCTCGAACGATCGGCCAATGCTCATGACCTCGCCCACGCTGAGCATGGACGATCCGAGCTTGTTGCTCACCCTGTTGAACTTCTTCAGATCCCATCGCGGCATTTTCAACACGCAATAATCGAGGCTGGGCTCGAAGCACGCTGTGGTCGTCTTGGTCACGGAGTTGCGAATGCTGACCAAGTCCTTGCCCAGGCTCAGCTTGGTAGCGACGTACGCGAGGGGGTATCCCGTGGCTTTGGACGCCAGCGCGGACGATCGGGAGAGACGCGCGTTGACCTCGATGATGCAGTACTTTTCGCTCTTCGGGTTGAGGGCGTATTGGATGTTGCATTCTCCGACGATGCCGAGGTGGCGAACGACTTTGAGGGCCGTGGCGCGAAGCAAAAAGTACTCGCGGTTGGTCAGGGTTTGGGAGGGGGCGACCACGATGGAGTCGCCAGTGTGCACTCCGAGGGGGTCGAAGTTCTCCATCTTGTGTAGGCAAAAGGGATAAATACGTGTCAGCACGTGGGTTTTCCATCAATTTCGCCGAGGGTCGCTTCGACTCGACTCCGCATTCCTCCGAGGTCATCAAACAAAAACTCACATTACAAACCGTGATGCAATTGTCGCTGGAATCCCTCACGACCTCGTACTCCAACTCCTTCCACCCCCTCAAATCCTGATCGATAAGAATCTGGGAGCTGGCGCTGAAGGCCTTCGCCGCAAGGTCCTTCAGCTCCGCGTCGTCCGCCGCGAACCCGCTCCCCAGCCCACCCAGCGCAAACGCCGCGCGCACGAGCACCGGGTACCCGATCTTGTTCGCCATGACCACCGCCTCCTCCACCGTGTTGGCGCTGTACGAAAGCGCGATGCTCTCGCCGATCTCCTGCAACTTCTGGCTGAATATCTCGCGATCCTCGGTGGCCTCGATCGCAGGAATCTGGGTTCCGAGGACCTCGACCCCGGCCTTCTGCAGCTGACCGCTCTTCCAGAGCTCCACCCCGACGTTGAGCGCCGTCTGGCCTCCCATGCTGACGATGATCCCGTCGGGCTTCTCCTTTTGGATGATGTCCATGACCACCTGCGGTCGGATGGGGAGGAAGTAGACCTTGTCGGCGCCCGGCGTCGCGTCGTTCTTCTCCGTGGAGGTCTGCACGGTGGCGATGTTGGGGTTGATCAGGATGACCTCGATGCCCTCCTCCTTCAGCGCCTTGATGCACTGGCTGCCCGAGTAGTCGAATTCGCCCGCCTGCCCGATGCTCAATCCCCCCGATCCCACCAGCAGCACCTTCTTGTACGTCTTCTTCTGGTACGCCAGACCGTCCTGCAGCACCAGCGGCTGCTTCACCTTCCTCACGTGCCCCACGAACTTATCGAACAGGAACGCCGTGTCCAGCGGCCCGCCGCTCGCCTCGGGGTGGAACTGCACGCTGAAGAACGGCTTCTCCGTGTGGATGATCCCCTCGTTGGTGAGGTCGTTGGCGTTGATGAAGAGCGGCTTCCACGCCCCGGGGAGGGAGTCGGAGTCGACCGCGAAGCCGTGGTTCTGGGGGGTGATGTAGCAGCGGCCGGTGCGCAGGTCGATGCAGGGCTGGTTCATGCCGCGGTTCCCGTACTTGAGCTTGTACGTTTTGGCGCCCGCCGCCAGGCTGAGGAGCTGGTTCCCGAGGCATATTCCGAAGATGGGTCGGGGGGGATCCAGCGTCAGCGCGTATTTGATGCTCTCGATGGTCTCGGGGACCATGCCGGGATCCCCCGGCCCGTTGCTTAGGAAGAGGCCGTCCCACTGGATGTTGGCCGGGTTGGCCTCCAGGTCGTAATCGAACGGGACCACGGTGAGCCTGACCTTGTGGGTGTCGACCAGGTAGCGGATGATGTTGAATTTCATGCCGCAATCGTAGGCGATGATGCTGGTGGAGTTGTCGGCCCCGTAGGTGGTGACCGTTTTCGTGGACACCTCCGCGACGAGGTTGCGTTTGTTGGGATCGGAGAACCGGTCCACCGTTCCCGCCGAAGGATCCGACTGGGGCGGATTCACCACCAAATTCCCCAGCATCGCCCCCGCCTCCCTTATCTTCATCGTCAGCGCCCTCGTGTCCACGCCGTAAATTCCCGGAACGTCGTTCTCCTTCAGCCACGCCGCCAGGCTCTTGTGCGCCGCCCAGTGGCTGTGCTCCCACGAGTACGAGCTGACGACGAGTCCGGCGATGTGGATCTCCCGGCTCTCGAAGTATTTGGGGAGGCCGTGCGTGTCCTCGAGGTCCGAGTCCGGGACGCCGTAGTTGCCGATCAGGGGGAAGGTCAGGACCAGGATCTGGCCGCGGTAGCTGGGATCGGTGAGGGCCTCGGGGTAGCCGACCATGCCGGTGTTGAAGACCACCTCGCCGCGGCAGGAGGTGGCGGCGCCGAAGGATCGACCGGAGATGGGGGGGGAGTCGTCGGCCAGGTAGAGATTGGCCATTTCTCCCTGCAAGATCGAGTTGGCGCGTCGTCGGAGATGGGCGGGAGCGGTATAGGGAGGGGCGCGGAGCGGCGGCGTGAGAGGCGCGTGGCTTGCGCGTAGCGGCGGCCGATGCAAAAATCATCCGTCGTCGAGCGTTGTCTCACCTTGCTCTCCAGGGCGGAAAAGCCGTCATCCTGCTCCATGCTGTTACCGTTTTGAGGGGCCATATTTTTGCACTATCTCGATATCATTCACTGCTCAATAAGAATTGCTATTTCGGTAGGTTTTCGTGTCTCGGTTATGAATGACGCAAGAGAAGTTGTTGAGAGATGAGGATTGGATGGGATGAAGAGTCACAGATCACAGACTAGATAGAGAGCTAGAGAGAGAGACGCGATGGCGATGGCTTGATTTGTTGGGCGACATGACACGTCTCGGGCCTCGCTCGATTGATGTGCGGTGTGTGTGGCTGGTCTTGTCTGTCATTGTTGATTTTCAGATTTGAATGGTGATGGGAGCGCGCCATAATTGAAAATGAAAGCGAGCAACAGCGAGGTTCGTAAAGCGGGGTCTTGTCCTCTTTAAAAGTATCCATTCTGATATGATTCCTAGGTTGATTAATATATATCTGATAGGCCCCGTATTGAAATGGGGACGTCATCATGACATCATTGTGACGCTATTGTTCATTATGCGCTGCCAAATATGGCGGGAGGTCTGTGAAAGATCCGATGTTCGCAGTGATCGCTGATGTCACGGGTTCCTTCATTTGTCTCAGTATTGGTAAAATATATCTAAAGTTCGATGACAACTTTCTTTCGCACAGGCCCCGTTTAAAAACAGGATGGTATGGTACCTATCATTCATTTTGCTTGAGCATAATAGCATGACGTAACGAATAAAATGGCGGGAGTCTGGCTGCCGAATGTTCCCGCCATTTTAGACTCATCATCCAACGCTAAGGCTGTGACTTTGTTCCTCCCCAAAGCCGACAAGAGCTACCTACCGTACATACCTACCATTCGAACTCACGCGGGGATCAAGCGCGCATATTTTTTTGCGTGAGCGATGCAGTCATGAACTTTGCGCCAGGTGTTGATACCACGCTGTTCAGAAGAAGTTTGGTGGTGAGCATATCTGCTATTGGAGTTCCGCAATCTCCTGGGAAATTTATCAGATTTCCACCCACTGTCAACCGGGTTCAGTATATGGGTTGTCCTTCTCTGGGCAATAATTTGCACACATTTGACAATGGGTGGTGTCCTTCCATCTGTCTGAGAGGGTATCTCGTCTTTTGGGATAATCTGTATGGTGTCAGTACCCTCCACAACTCCTAGGATCTCCTGGGCATAGACTTAGAAACGAGGCGGCATCGTACTAAGCCGCATCGCACTAAGGCAGTGTATTGCACTGTAGTGCAGGCCAATATGAGCGCATCACCGAACTACACACTTCAGGCCACCTTGCACTAAGCCAAATCTAGTCATGTCATCTTGCACTAGATTTGGCCTAGTGCAATATCTCACAAGGGAGGTGAGGTATCCCAGCTAACAAACAGTAGTACAACTAAATGTGCACAGCGATGCGCACTAGCACTAGCGATGCGCACTAGCGATGCACATCGCGTTTTCACCATATTTGGCCTATAATAGGATTTAAATTGAACTAAGTGTATGAGGATGCAGATCCAAGAGCTGCTAATATCCTTATGTGAATACTGATGAAGTTTATACTTATACTTTACACCTAAAACAGGGCAATTGAGCATGGTAATACAGCTAACAAACAGTAGTGCAACTAGTGCGCACTAGCAATAAGCAATATTCATCGCGTTTTCACCATATTTGGCCTACAACGCACTTAGTGCAGTGCAGTGAAAGTCAAAACGCACTGCACTACGGTACAGTGTGCAGACCATATTTGGTTTACATTGTACTAAGTCTTAGTGTTGTGCTATTTCTAAGTCTGAGTTCAGCGCATTGTACATCGTAACAAGTAAAAGTAGGATTTGACTCATTTCGAATACTGTGTTTCTTATGTAGGTACGATACTTTTTTGCAGAAAGTTGAATCCGTCAAATCAGCAGAATTTTGTTTGTTTGTTCAACATTGGACTATCTAGATACATAGACAGTAACTTGTATTAATCCCTTTGTTGATATATTTTTACAAGGGTATGTACGCTAAACACATACTTTACGTAATTGACTCAAAACCTTATAGCAGCATTCCTGTTACAGTGAGAAAATGAGTAGGTAAAAATCCACAAACTACCCATTGCGGCTTATCATTGTTACACCGAAATTTGCCCTTCCGCTCCTCAATCAGAGTTGCCAAGCCTATGCACTAGACTGAGTTCAGCAGAGAAAAAACAGCTGACACACTCTGTGTGCACTTTCTACTTTCTACCTTGGTTTGAACTGCTCACCCCGGATATTTGAGACGTTTTGCCTTCTGCCTTTGTGAAAGAAGGAAACGGTTTGGAGGTGAGAAGAGGGACGTCGCGGTTGGTGGATGTATCACTTCTTTAGTGAGTGCATAAGACAACAGAAACACATGATACACTCACATCTCTGCCACGCCCAGATTTTGCCCAGAGATGTTGATATTGCTGGCTTTCATTTTTCATTGAGCAAACGCAGGAACAATGGCAATGCAAGATCTTCTTCAAGCTGCAATGCATATCTCTTGCCTTGAATATGGCTGGCAAAAGTGTTGTCAACTGACTGAATGAACATGAGCGCCTGAGTCCCTTGGAGTCTTGTTCTTGTTGGCACAAAGGTTAAACTCATTCATCCACACAAACCCACCGCCAATGCAAAATGATGGAGGAAGCCTGTTGAAACCATATACCAACACGGGCCTTCTCAGGTAGCTGAGAGCCGGAAAGCTTCTCCGTTGTCAATGCTGCGATGGAACATGATGGACGGAGAGAATAATTGCATGAAATTAGGTGTTTGTAAATTTAAAGGTAAGTTTCATTTGCATTAAATAGTCTGATTATTTTTGAGTTAATAAATAGTGCTTCGGGAATTTCGTATTCGAAGATGCTACTTCACATACAATTCAATACCTCTAATATTATTAGAAGGCATAAAATGAATTTTCTTGACTCAACTCGCACGATGTCACAAAAATCAGAGTTTGATACCCCCCGTGCTTGGTACAGGAGGAGGGCAGGTCATCCCTGAAGGCCAGAAGATGGAGCCTTGGAAGTTGGTTTTGGAGGCTGTGGGATGGAGCCTTGTAGGAGATCCCGGCGCGTGGACAAGGTCAAGATCGGAA
>JALLOY010000209.1:0-13439 GCA_036939835.1 Thalassiosira delicatula
TGGATCGGTGGAACCATGTCGACAGATGAGTCATTAATTGGGAATGAATTAATTTGGACCAGAGGGATTAGACTATTTCATCGTTTTGATGAAGTCATAAGTGTGCAAATCAATCTAAGATTTAGAGTGCTATATTTGCGCTAACGGACAAGCAATGGCACTGGCCAACGAGCCCATGCAAAAATCAGAATTGCCGCACCCAACAAACCATCCGTTGGAAGGTGACATCCATGCCGGGTTGATAGCATGGGTTTTACGGAAGTAGCATAGTTATGCCTGTTGTAGCTCGATCGATTGGCGACCACAGTGCGCAACGCTTGGCAGTTAAATAATCGAAAACATATCCAAGAACGAGAAATGGCATGTTTCTACTGTTGGACAATATTTATGAGCATGAGGTTAAAATAAAGCTGTCCATGGGAGCGTGGGCGATCTAGGTGTGAGTGGGAATTGATTTGGGGGTTTTCTACATGAGGTAGACTATCAACAACATCATGAACATGAGATTGGATTCTTGAGGAATGGTGGCGGTCTATGGATTGGTAGAAATGGGCCTGTTGTCATTGATCAACATGCTGTGGACAAACATGGATATTGGGAACATAAGGGTCCAGGAGGATATATTGATACTGGCAGGGGCTACCTGTACTATCCATGAGTATTGAAGGATGGTAGAGTAGAGTTGGGCCCCCAAATACCGGCAGAGGATTATAGTAAGCTCAAGCTGAATGGCATTACTTGTTCTACTCTTGTGTGGGCTCTGTATGAGAAGGGTTGCCGGGGATATACTGGCATATTTATGATGTATCAAGTGTTAAACATGGAGGCGGTCAGCTTGAATCATGTGAACTTCACCCCAATCTTATGTCGTCAGTATACCTGGGTGGCGGAAACAAGTACATGGTGGGAGTGCTTTTGAAAGCAATTACCAGTGAGGGAGAGTAGAATACTAATGGCGTGGCTGACTGGCTAGAATTTACAATCAAGGAGGTGGTAGCAAGTGTGTAAGTGATCCAATAGTATGACAGTTCCCTAACAATGAAAACAAGTACATCTGTCTAACGAGGTCCAGGAGGTGTTATTGTTCTTTGGATTCCAACCAAACCCTCCACCCCAATTCACTGCATTTCAGAACCCATCAAATGTATAAAATTCATTCTACGCTGGAGGCTAGAATGTGGTATATAGAGAATAGCGCAGTAGGTCAAAGTGGAACTTCTTGCATATGCACCCATTCTTAATAGAGAAGATAGCTAGATACCACAAGAAGTTTGCAAAACTGAAGATAATATAGTGATATGTAACAGATCAAATGCAAGGTCCTGAATCTTCCATACATACCACAGGCGTGCAAGAATAATGAAAATGGAACGTGCTCCGTCCAAATCCTGAGGTACTGCATGCAAGCAAATCAAGGCAGCTGTAGGTAGGCAGATCACATATGCCACTTGCCAGGCATGGTGGTGACAAGGTAGTATGGTAATGAGCTGTGCAACAAGATCAAATCAGGTGTGTGGTGGATGTGGGATAATATGGGCACACCTGAAATGAGGGTGGGTGTGGCAGGTGAGGCGGCAGTGGTCAAGGCTACGGCTGTGATTGTCATTGTTGCCGACCACCGACAGTGGGCAATATTGTAGGATACAAATTCGAGGCATGATATCAATAGAATGTATCTCCTCCCAGGCCGATTGGCTTGTGTGTTAAAAGATATACCGTATCAGCAAGATACAGGCTATATTTGGCAATATTGTATTGTAGTTTTATATGTCCAAGTACAAGAGAGATTGGCAAATTGATGAATATGTGAATGTTCAGATAGGCAAAGGGATATCATGGACAGTTGGTGTGACGAAGGTACATGTGGAATAATGCAAATCGTGGGATTAGACAAGTTGACAAGAGTGGAAATGGATTTCTTTAGATATTGGAGATCTTCAAAGAAGACACAAGTCAAGGTTATCCATAGAAATCAAAAGGTTGTTTTGGTACGATACATGTTTTGCGAGGGGACAGAAGAGAGTGATGCTCACAATTTTCAATAGCTGAACATCGATAAGCGATTCATGTTAGAGCAAGTTAGTGGATAAAGAACTTCCTACACTTCAAACTCGATACGCTTGTAGAGAATCCGGGGCTTCTATTTAGAGGCTTTTTAACAAAGCACAGAGACGCAATATTATATAGTTCAATCCCAATCACCAACAACATTCAATGCTTGCTGCTGTATTTATTCCGCAACACCAATCCAAGTCTTGTATTCAAGACAAAACGGGGAAGAAGCTTAGAGAAATGCTGCCAAACAAAGTCTCATTGGCCTTGGCAATTTTTGACTTGTCCTCGCCTTTGGCATTCTTGCCGCCACTGTGTTGTAAAAAAGACAGATCTGAGTCTGACGGAACAGAATCTGACTCCAATGCATCCAATGCTTCTGCTTCTATAATGGATTTCATTTCGTTGCTGATGGCTTCAAAAATGTCACCTCTGACTACATGGGTCTTGGTGGGTCGGAAAAGAGAAAATTCTTGGGGTGCAGGGATGGTGAGTGATTCTGTGCCAATTTGACCAGGAGGCCTCGGGGCGGTGCTTGTAGTTCTAGATGAATTGCTGATTATTCCTTTTTCAAGATTGGACTCAATAACTTTGAGATATTCTCTATAAAATAAAAGGATATATGCATATATATCACCGACAGTCAATTGGCATTGACCCGATGGCTTAGCTCGTGTTAGAGATGACCTGATAATTTTACTGTTCCTAAATTGTATAACCACTAGTAAGAAGTGAATACAAATGATTTGTAAGGAAACGACAGGGTGCATTGTGACTTGATTCACTTTTTGACATTGGATTTACCTTCGTCGCTGAGCTGCAAATCAGATGACTCAAGAATGATGGTTTCTTCAAAACAGACAGCATAGTGGTCATGAGATGGTCTGGGCTTCCCTGGTTGATCTGATAAAAGCTTCGGTCTGGTGGAAGCAGTGACATACTGCCGGTTCCCCTTTTTATACAAGATATTCACTACTTTCCGTGGTGGGTTCTTCCTTCTTTCCTCTGCAGCTGTGAAATGAAAACCGGGAAGCCAGATGAGTATAAGTACCCAGCTCCAAAGTAGTCCAGCCAAATACAAGCAATTCAAACGAACCTCTGATTCTTTTGTACTCTTTTGAAGTCACATTGCCATTGTCATCTCCGTTGTGATCGGCTTCATATTTTTGAATCATTTGCTTCCTCATCTTCTGGTAGCGAACAGTGTGAACACGAATGCCAATTGCTTTCAAGTACGACAATCCATTATCACTCATGGGTCTACCCCATGGAACCAGTCTATTAAAACAAGCGCGACAACACGCAATTCAGAAAGGTACGATTTGTGAAGAAAATATACATCACATTTTCTCACCTCGCAGGTCGACACCTGGCTTCAATGGATCCCAGCTCTAGGTACGTTGCGGTCGCACCTATTCCGTCAGAAGTCTTTGACATGAAACCTAGCGTTCCAATCACTGGCCAAGTAACGAGTCCTGCTAGGCCGGTGGCGGTTCCTTTTGCGACACCTGTCATTGATTTTGTGAGGGATGTCCCATTTTTTGCTCCGCGATATGGGTTCCCTATTAGACCTGCAACGCCGTGTACAACTGATTTGCCTAGAAAACTGGTACCTTTACAAGTTTAAACAAAGAAAAGAGTCAATCCATCTTAGTGGCAACTGGCTACAAAATGATATCAGATTCTATGAGAATTTGTAGAAAGCAAATAGTTTACCTTGGGCAAGTCCCTCTATAGCATGGTGTGGGCGTTTCTTACTATCTGTGGGGAGCTTTGGTTTCAAGTGGGTTGAAGTCGTCTCATTTGAAACAATTGAACCAATTGTCCTGGCAACACCTCCTGAGGAGCAAACACAAAAAGAGACAACAATCAAGATACGACAAAAATTGGAGGATGAAACTGGCAGTATGACGGTAGAAATTTCTTTTTAGTTACCTGTTCCTTTGCCAAATGCAACAAACAAGCCGCCTACGCAATGCTCAGAGAAAGAAGCTATGCCCTTGCCAAAGCCATCTTTTCCGCCAGCCATCACTTCGTCACCTAGAAATTCAAAAACAAGTCGTATCATGAATTAATTAGAAAACATGAATGTCGGTTTCAATACAACACCTACGTGATCTGATGACTAAATCTGAAATGCCTGTTCTGTATTGGTGCAACAAGTAGCTTGGATCCCCCAGCAACTCCATCGAAAAGATGACTTTGTAGCTCTGCTTGATGCTCTGGAAAATATAGGATATGACGACATCTCTGGCTAGCTCTGTGTAGTGACACATTAAAAGAGATGGGGTAAATATTTTTTTAGAAGGGTTGTCTATAAATGATGGTCGCTTAGTGAAAAGGCCACTTACCTAGAATGTCACAGTACCTGTCCGTGTCAACTATTGTTGCGTACCGAAATGTAGGTGACACATGGGCAAAATTCGCCCCAACATTAATAATCCAGCTGAGAATGCCAGCAACAGCCGCTGCAGTGGCACGTGAAAAGAGATAAGTAGGCAAACTGATGGTTAGAAGGGTTGTCTTTCAAGGATGGTCGCTTAGTGAAAAGGGCCGGCACAAACTTACCTGAATTTGTGGAGCGAGCAATGGAATTGAGTGTTAAAGATGCCTCTTCTGCCGCTTCACTTTCTGAATGATTTAGTTCATCTGGCTTGACATTGATTTCCATCTCGAACCAGAGCGGGGCAATGTATAACCTTTCAATATAAGTCAGGCGAGACTTCAGTTGACCATGCGTAGTGTATTGTAGCTGATCATTTGTTTGTGTTGTCGAGGAAATATTTGTGGTAGCCCCCTCTTGATATTTGCTAATTGACCTAATAATAATGCCGATTACCCGGAGAATGTAATCCACGTCTAACTGGATTTTCATCGGACAAACAAAGACGTCAATATTTGGAATCCAAATCATATTTGGTTGCGGTACATAAGAAATTGTAACTTCGAATATTGGCTCTGCGATGTCATCGTTTTTCAACCAGAAAAAATTGCATGCTTCTAGGCTCGCTGGGAGATTAGCAGTATTATTTTGAATATGACTGTGTCTGTCAACTCCAATTAGCTTCGGCTGGACGATTATTGGATAGCGGGCATCTAGGAGCATTGCGTCAATCTGGAAGTGCCTCACCTGTAATGCACAAACAGAGCATTGGCAAGTTCAGACTTTTGGAGTTGTGCTCTGTTTGGAGCGGAACGAACAAGACTTACTTTTGCACTGGCTTCTATTGTTCCCATTGGCTTGTAAATATGCAAATCACGTATGGTGACTCCCATGAGCTCCCTTGGAAAATCATCCATAAGATAAAATGATAGCCCGTCTATTCTAATGTCGCAAAGAGCACTCTTGAAGTCACCACCCTTCCTGAGCAAGCCAAACTCAACTTGCTCAATAAGCCATGGGGAATCGTTAAATGAAAGAATTTTTGTACCAGCTGAAACTCGCAAATGAACTGAAAGTGACGAAAAACCATCCAGACATGGCAAGCTCTTCTTCCTGCCAAGTTTTGATAGGGTGTAGCTCTGTACCTTTGTGCCAAATGACCGCCTTTTCTTCAAGGGAAAATGTGACATGTTGCTTGACACCTGAGAGTCACTCCTTGTGCTGGCACTTATGCTGCAAGAATGATGAGGTCCGCCTGCAGCTTCGTTATCATAACTGCCATCGCAACTGACATTGCTATCACTGCTGCCGTTGCATGGATTATCAAATGATACCCCATCATTGTGTTGTTCTTTGGCTGCTTCTTTGAAAATATGGCCTCCGCTTTGAGCCTTAACCACAACAGCGCGCAGCCTCTTCTTCCCCATGGGACAATCCCATGTGTATCCACAGCTATGCATTGGAGGGAGCTCAAACGCAACACCATCCTCATCATCCTGGACGAGTTGGAGATAATAATCATGGCTTCTGTTTTCTATACGAATTGGGGGCATTGTCGCGTGGATGACGGACACCACTTTCTCCGCAGATCCATGCACCTTGCCCTCAATAATGCCGCACATAGTTTCGTTGAAACCATCATGCTCCCCGTAGTAAGTGGATCCCATTTTATCTATAGGAATGATATGCCATTTGCATTTGAATTCGTCTACCTGTCTTAGCGCTTTGACCGAAAATGCAACCCACTTTTGCGATTTGGCTATACTCTTCAGTTCGGTAAAATTGTAGATAATGGTGGACTCATTTGCGCCGAGACTCAACACTGTCCGTTCTTCGTCGTCTGACAAGGATTGCCTCATCTCCCTCGTCTTTTCCATAGCATCATTTAGACTGCCGGAAATGGGCAGTATCGTTATTGGCATGTGCAACATATTTTTGACAATGTAGCGTGGAGCGATTGTAATGAGTTTAGTCCGATAAAATGCTCCGGCCAGAGACTCGATATGGCAACCAAAGAGATGGTTCCCACATCGAATCTCTCCGCTTGTTCCAGCAGCGTCCAACTCAATCGCTTTGCTCCACTCGACGTAATGGCTTTGATCGCTGCTTTTAACTGCGGTTCGCTTCAATACAAGATTCCCATTTGACGACACATCCCACCAATTATTCACAACATCTTGGCTGGGACATTCCAGTGGGATCACGGAAAGCTCTCTGTCAGATTTACCACAGTGAAACATCATTGGCAAGCCACCAATTCCGCTGTCAAGGTAGTGCTTAGGCCTGCCTGATTGTTTAATTTTGTATTCCAGCTTAGCGCCAGTTTTGTTCATGACCCAATATGGAGAGTAAATGGTACACAATGGCATTCTTATCCCCCTTTCGATGGACACGTCAACAAGGCAATCACAATTATCCCCCAGGTTTAGAGGAAGTTTTGAAAGAGCAAAGGATCCCTTGCCGTTGACACCCGTCCGTAGTTTCGCTAACTTCAATTCAAGAGGTTTGGGCCACATAAAATCATTTCTACTGGCATCAAATCCTTGAAGTCGTTGGGACACCTGGATGAAGAGTGATTGCCGCAAATTTATCCCACTCAAACGAAGCGTTTCGCCTCTTTCGACAAAGTATACAGAACAATAGCTACTGTGCCCGGCTCCAGATGGCCGATGAAATTGAGCTGGATTTGCTCCTCTACCTTTGATGCTGGGAGTCGTGGATGATTCTTCGTCAGTGCTGCTTTCTTCGTTCGCATCGGCTTTCGTCGTCAGAGATGGATCTCTCCATATCGCATCGCCTTCTTCAATAGGGAATTGCCAAATTCGTGCCCGAAGAGGAAACGGCATAGAATTGTGGAACATGAAAAATGGGACGACTCGAATAGTGGTGTCCCATGCCGTTCTGCGCACTATGCTCTTGGCAGCGTCACTGGTGACATCTTTATTGTGCTGATTCTTAGCCAAGCAAATGTTAAGGCGTTCCTTTTGAATGACAACTCCGCTTAGTGCATGGCATTTTGTCACTTCTCGTATGTTCATTGAATTGAATAGAAAATCTTTTGAAAGTAAGATGGGGTCGCGCCAAGTTCCATCGTTTTTTCCAGTCCAATCTTGAATAAGAAGTGCATGATAGGAGGATGAATCCAGAAGATTGAGGGGCAGGGGGGATTCGCCTCCCTCAGATATGCCATCTTCCTCGTAAATGATTAGAGCGCCTTCAACAAGCCGTTTCAATGCCACCGCCAAACGTTTTTTCGTCAGATCTATCTGAGCATGCTTGGGGCCTCTTTTTCTCAAATAACCAAGTGACTTTGGCAAGCGCACAATCCTTATTCGGATTGCAATTTCGGTTTGGATTGTCACACATGGACGCACGGTCAAGGTACGCCAGTCAGTGTTTGGGACTACCGTTAAGTGGGGACTAAAATACACAATAACAGAGGTTGGCGTCAAAGATGAGACCGAAAAGGAGAAGGAGCATTCCAAGACAACAACATGCGATACCTGAAACCTGAAGCGTTTGCTCGTGTTCTTCTATGATTCACTCTGGGCTTCTTTCGATGACGAGCTAAGGGCAACATCAGTGATTGGTACGGGGAAAAGGTAATGTGCCGAATAATTTTGTACCTCTCAATGGAAAATGACAGCTGAGACTCGAGATAATCAAGGGAGATGGATTCAATACTGTTGGCTGCGACGTGTTGAATGACTCCATGACCAGCGCCTTGTGAGATTCCAAGGTCCCTCCCTATGCAATTTTTCACCTGTACATCCCTTTCTAGAATCAACTTGTGATAAGCCTCTGGGTCTAATTTGGAACCAATTTTTGCTAGCATCGAGGCAGTCTGGAAGAAGGCTGGTAAAGCATTAATGATGAGAGACCGTGGACAGTTATTTTTCACCGTGAAAGANCACCGTGAAAGATGCAGCTCGGGAATCGAGAATGACAAAAGGGAATACCAGGGTTACTAGCAATGCTAGACGGAGAAAGGAGATACTCCTGCCAATATCTAACTCACTTTGAGGATCATCGCTGAGTATGATTGAATTCTGCCAGAATGTCTTATAAAGCAAATTCCCATAACACGGATACGGTTGAATAAACGTTTCCATGTGATTGTGTTTTGTGTTCAAATAAACGAGACTGCACGTGCTCTGGAAGTGAACTTCGTTGCCCTTCTCGGTTTTTGATTTATCGTTATCCTCGCCCTTTATTTCTGGAACAAACCATCGAGTTTGGGAGGACAAGAGAGCTGATGCATTGATGCTAACTTGAGTAAATTCGGCTTCAAAAAGAGGATTGGTAGATATCTGGGAGCTTCCAAATCTCAACATAGCACTAACAACATCTACATCGAGCGACACAGCATAATGTGTGCCTTCTATATTTTTCCCTGCCTGTTGGGCTTCTTTTGTGATCTTGGATATTTTATCAACATACATCAATAGACGATCCATTACGCCAGCGTTAATTCTGCACTGTGAATCGTTGTCTCTGTCCAGCAAGCAGCATGTTAGTAAGTTGTGTGTGGAGGGTGGGTTCGAAAATAAATTAAAATAAAAGCTTTGTAGAATCACTCACAATAACCAACAGGTGAGGATGTTCATTCGAGTGCTCTCGTTATCCCCTTCCTCGAAATTCAATTGTGGTTGCACCAATGTCTTCCAGCAAAATTTGGCAAAGTGATAATTGCTTGTGGGGAGGAGCAAAAACATTAGAAGACGCAACAGTCAGGGCAATATGGTAATAAGTATGCTTTGCTGTATTCGGGCAAGCTCACCACAGACTCCGGACGAGTTTTTGTTGCACCGAATGGATATTTTGGCCGTTTGGAGAGTTCCTGGTACAGCCAGTTTCCCTCGTGAACAACTCCCAGAATAGCTCTATTCCATCGCCACAACGCCACAAGGAAGGAGCGGGAAAAGTCCATCCATTTTCGAGCCTTGTCTGTCCGGTTATTCGATACACCTCGTGAACTGCCGCGTATTCCCGCAAATCATCGAAGTAAACGAGTTTACGCATCATGGGGGCAGAGAGAAACGCCGTCGATCGAGCGAAACCATCCAAATGGGGAATTCCGGTACTAATCATTGGACCTAGATTGTTGTCGTCTATGCCGTGTGCCATCATGTAAAGAACTGAATGTACTTCTCTGAATGAGGCCTGGTTCGTATGACCTGAATCGAGGATTGATATGAGATAATCGCGTTCTCTAGCTAGCTCCAAAGAGGTTAGCCTTTGGGCTCCATTGACGATCTGCGACGCATCGTTTCCAAACGTGGCGTCGTCGGCGAAGAGCATGAGAACCACTCGTTCCAGTTCCTCTTCCTGCAGCGTACCGGACCTGTCCACATCGATTGAGTTGAAAATTGCAAGCAATGCATCGCGACGGTACCGCAGTCTCTCGCGTTCCTCCTCCAGTTCCAGTTCCTTCTCTCTTCGAATACGCTCCTTCTCGTCCTTGTTTCCTCGTGCCCACTCGATGAAGGGGATGAGAGACGATGCACAACCCATCAGCGCCACCATGGTCGAAGGCGATGCATTCGCGAGGAACGCGCCCATGCCAATCTCGATCTCGATGTCGATAGTTGGTGGCGCGCCGCTTTCCGCGGGCTTCTCCTTGGCAGACGCCGCGAGTCTCGCGCCCTCGGCCGTCGCGATAGGTTTGAAGGGCATGACCCTCCACTCGATGCCGGAATCGTCGGAGGACGACGGGCAATGCGTTATTTGACCGGTGCGAAGCGCAACGGGCATGGTCGAAAGCGCCAAATTTCCGGAGAGGCCGATCGACCGAAAGTCGACCGCGAGTTCCTCCATTGACAAATCGAGAATGCCCCGCAGAATTTGTCTGCGGTCCGTCACCAATAATACCGCAGTGTTTTTCACACTCAAGTTGACATTGGTGCTCAAAATTGCGCACGGCTGGCTCTCATCCTTGTCGGCGAAATCCGAGTTCTCTTCCTCTGGTAAATGAAAGGGGAGATCGGATAGTTCGATCAAAGTCTGCATTGCGGATAGGAGTGGAAGTGGGTTCGAAATGATGACCAAATCGGATAACTGCACATCAATAGTGATGAGAGGGTCCTGAGTCTTCGTTGGTGCCACGGCAATGTTTGCGTCGATGGAGAGGACTCTCCTCTCTGTAGGGGTTTGGCGCCGCTGTTTATGAAACGGAACCGTAAAGGAATGCACGTGTTGGCTTGAAACAAAACGCATTCATACTGGAGCCCTCCGTCACGAAACTTACCTTGTACATTATTCCAACGGGCGATCCGTCCGGGAACGAAGGTACGTCGAGCTCGCCCACACGCCCCGTCTCCAAAACATCCCATCCCATCCCGCCAGCTTCGATCGACGCGCTCAGCAAAAGACGAGGCGCGTCCGTAACGTCCGCCGCGCCGACACCGGACGCACGAAGAGGATCGACGAGTTTCGAATCGAACGAAAGGTCGGACAGGCCGAAGGAGGATGGCGCCGCGCCGCAGGCGAAGTCGCACCGAAGCGATGTCGCGGAAAGTCCGATGGCGACGTCCGGAGCGAGGAAGGCGTTTTCGCTCCGAACGAAACTCGCGAGGGCGTCGAGTCGCGTCGGGTGAAGACGCCGGAATGCGGCCGACTCGTCCGCGGATGTCGCGCGCGCCTCCTCGCCCTCGTCGCGTACCGACGATCGACCTGCGCGCAGGAAATCCTCCAACTGTCCATTCGCCGTCGTCGGTATTTTCCAGACGTTTTGCATCGCGAAGCACCGGAGCGACGTTATCTCGAATCGCGTCATCCGACCCTCCAGATCTTTCAGCTGCGACGGGGTCATCGGCCGCTCCTCTCCGGTCGGGTCGACCACGGCTTCCTCCGCGATTGCCACCCCGTTTATTCTCGCGTAGTTTTTGCAGTAGGCGGCCTTTTCGTCGTCGGTCGTCGACAGGGTTCGACTATGCGCGTTCTTGAGCCACTCGAACCATTCGTTGAAGGACGAGTTGGGGTCGGTCCAATCGTCGAGGTGCAAGAACAGGGTATGGAGATGACTGGGTGACAGGCTCACGGCAACCTCCGTCGAGTTCATGCTCAAACCCAATTCTCTGGTCGCCCAACGATGATCGTAGTTCAACGCCCACACGACAATCGGCACGATGCCCTTCAACTCGACGACGACGTCGAAGGGATGCACGACGGCGTGCCAGGCGTACGTCATCCTCGCGAGCGATTCCTCGGCGGAGTCTTCCTTTTCGTTCTTCGCCGCCGCCGCCGAAAGAGGGTCGCCGACCTTGACGCGCAATCCATCGAGCGAGAGCAGCAAATTATCGCGCCGCTCGTCGTCGGCGCCGCAGCATGAAATGGAAATCCGGTCGGCCCCGATCAGCGTCACGGCCCTGCGTCGCTTCGGCAACGTCGCGCACGCGTCGCGCGTGTTTCTCCTGCTGGCCTGCTCCTTGGCGAATTCCGACCCGACCCCCGAGAGGAGGACGGAGGCGTCGATCAGCCGTATGGACATCGAACGAAGCAACGCTCTCAGGACGGAGCGCATGACGTCGTTCGTCTTTTCGTCATCCGTTCTCTCCTCCCCGCGCTGCCCGTCCGTCTTTTTCTCTGCGTGGTGGACTGACGACGACGGGCGAACGATGAGATATCCGCCTGCTGGAACTGCTCGCGAGAATACGCAAAGTACCGTGCCTCGCACACGAAACAACGCGAACTACTCACTCCATCGTCGAATCCAGAACGTCACGGCATCGGCGTCGTTCCGCTCGTCGTTCCTCAAGAAATCCAACGCGTAATCCTGATCGAACGTCGGAATTTCGGGCCCGAGCGCGGCGGCGCGTTTGGACGGCACGGCGGGGGGCAGGGAGGTGCCCCCCGGCGACGACGACGACGCGCGCAACAACTCGGGAGGAGGGCGAGGCGCCGCGTACGCCTTCTCCACTTTCAAGAGCACGCCGCGAAGTTCGACGCAAACGATGGGTCGCCGGAGCAGGACGCGGGACCAAGCTCGTCTCGTCCAGCGAGAGGACGACGCGGTACCAACACCCTGCCCCTCGATCGCACAGTCGCCATCGTCCGCGGCCGCGTCGTTGTAGGATCCCGTGGTTCGGAGACCGACCTCGAGCGTCTCCACGGAAAGCTCGCTCGACGGGTAATCCTCGTCCTCCTCCGATTCCGATCCCTCCTCGCGCCGCCGTCGGCGCCGTACGACGATCGCCGAGGGGAAGAGCGTCGCGAAGATCGGTCGGAGGAGGGGCGACTCCACAGGAGAAAGGCAAACGTCGTGAAATGCCAGCAACAATTTAAGGGAGGACAGTTTCAGGTCCCCAAATTCCACGCCGAAATATTTGCGTAGCGGGATTCTGTAAAAAACGCGGCGCGCGCGCAAAGAAGAGAGGAGGAGAGAGGAAAAAGCGTTTTATCGCGTGTTGGATCAAGGATCGAGAGTGTGAGAGAGTATTGGAGGAGGATGGTCGAGACGGCAAACAACAAACGCGTGTCGCCGAAAGACGAGGGAAATATATCTCTCTCACCTCGCGAGGGCCTTCAGAAGCGGAAGGAAGCAGGCGCGGACGAACGCCGCCGTCGCGAAGAACGCCAGCAGTAGCGCCAACGGGAGGGTCTCCGAAGAAGGAGAAGCGAGGACCGGGCGGCGCGCGACCTCGGCGAAGAGCGCCTCCATCGGGGAACCCTTCGCGACGATGTGCGACATCGACATCGGCGATCTCACGTGCGCGCCCCGTTTTTGGCGGGACGTTTCAGTGTTTCGTAGTTATTCGAGACTCGAGGAGACGGGAGCTAGAGAGCGAGGAGGATGAGCGCATCACCGTGCGGCATCGTGCGTCGTCCCCTGCCCCGTTGCTATGACGGCCGTGCGTCCAAGCGAAACTTCGTCCATCAATTACAATGTCTATCCTAAAAAGGTAGGAGTAGTGATAATCATGCTTACGATATTATGGACGCTCCCGTGTGAATAGAGTTGTTTTAAACCGTACGCAAACCAACTGAGTTGACAAGCTGAGTTGAA